>JADRCH010000288.1:1990132-2031752 GCA_019843965.1 Rhynchomys soricoides | reverse complement strand
CAAACATGAACTAAACCACTATTTTGCTAACTATGCAATTTGGCTGAATATCAGGGAATTAATAGGGGCTGTAGTCAGTAGGAAGTCTCACTGGAAGAGGTGGGAAGCAGTGCTGGCCAGAATAGCATCTATCAAGGCAGGTAGCTGGCTTTTTTTTGGCTACAGATGCAGTGAGCATTTGGTGAACGCTGAATGTGAGTGCTGTGAGGAAGTTGATGCTCTCAAGGAGAACCACTCCAGGCCCTAGCAAACTGACTTCCTGAGTGTGCTGAGCTTGCCTCTTAGGGAGAAAAAAGTCATTGGCATCCACTCAGGCAAAGGTTAAGCTGGAAGACGTTCCCAACTATACTTCTGAGATATATTCTTAGGATTTTAAAGACCAGGCCCCAAGATCTTAGCTTCTCTGATTCAGCCTAATTCTCCTTCCACAATATGCCAGAGGTACAGATGTGATACCTTCAGCATGAAGGAGTTGGCTCTTACTGGCATTCCAGATCTCCCTAATACATGTACGAGCTGTAAGGATTGTTCCTCTGATATCTTTGGCCTTTCACAAAAACATGATATTGTGCTATGTACCACAATATTCCAGAGTAATTTGGCTCAACATCACAGAGTGTTGGCAGTATTTAACAGCCTTGTAAAAATATATTGGCAAAGATTACTGGCTATGTGATTATTATTTTTAAAGCACAGTATTTGGGCTACAGTTAAGTGTGTATATCACTTATTTAAAGTTTGTGCTATTAATTAATAAATGCCTGATTTAACTCTACCTGCCATCTATTTCCAAATAATTTCTTTTAATCTCAAACAAAAAAGATCTCCAAGAAGCAGAACAAACTAGTTGAGTATAAACTTGAGCACGTTAGCCGTTACTGTAACCCTTCCTCTCCCTTGTCTCTGCTCATCCTACATGTGGGGCAGATACGTTCAACATGTCACTATGGTTTCCCCCGACTCCTTAAGGACTTCTTTCTGCTGGGCTAGCCAGCCTCCCAGGGAACTGAGACATCATGAATGGAAACCTCATCAATGAGGTTTTTCCATGAATGGAAAAGTGAGTGTTCTGCATTCAGACTCTCTTGGCTGTCTTGTGAGCTCATGATCATCTTGAATTCTATCCTGTACCATGAGCTGGGTCTCTATATTGTCACTTACTCCTATTCTGATGTCTGGCAGTACATAGCCCATAACAAGTTTTGAGCTTTAAGTCCATGGCAATTTCTCTCTATATAAGTTAAAATCAAGGGCCATGTAAATTATACCTGGCAATGGACTATTTTCAACCCAACAATGTCCCTCCTGTTCTGGAAGTTAGAGAAACTTCAATAACCTATTGGGCTAAGATGTGTCCATCACTTTTTTTTCATGGCTATTTTAGATAGTAAGAAGGAGACTGAGCCACTGCCCTGCACTTTGTTTATATAAACAACTTGTCCTTGAGTCTCTTAGACTCAAGTGGAAACTCTTAGATGAGACTATGAAGTCCTCTTGAGGGGGTTTCCAGGGCATAAACTCAAGGAGTTGGTTAGGTCAATAGGTGTTTAGGGTGACTGAAAGCTATCATAAAAATCCACTTACCTTTTATCCTCTCCACCTAAAGAGCAGACTCCTGAATGGAGCCCATCAATCGCAGCTTTTTCAGAGCCATTCCAGGGCTGTCATAGGAATGTCCAGCGTGCCAGACTTTGCAGAGGGAGAGGGCATGTGTATTTTAAGCCTAGCTGAAATAAAGATGCAACTCTGAAGGCGGCCTTAGGCTACAGAAGTAGAATTTGTTGGGTCATTGCATTAAAAAGGAGCAATCCAGATATTAATAGTTAGAAACAGTGCTTAGCTTTATCCAGGGTTACTAATGGCAGGCACAAAATAGCAATCTTTCACTCAGATTAAGCTGACCTTAACAGATTGAAGGAAAAAAAGACTGTCAGAATCCAAAGTACACAATTGGACATAAAATTCAGGTTCAAAATTTTCACCTCAGTATTACTTATAATAGTAAATTTTTTAAAAACCCTATTAGTAATAAATTAAAATCATACCACATTGACAATAAGCCAATAGTTAATAGCTGGAATATGTAATGAATATTAAAGCTGAATGCCAATAATAATAATCTGGTTTTTTAATCCTAAAGAACAAAATGTATATTTCTTGCAAATCCCACATGTCATGAAGTATGTGAAATAAATTGGTCTCACTAATCATTAGGGAAGTGCAAACCAAAAATGCAATGTCTTATCCCAGCCAGAAAGGCTATCAAAAAAGCAAAAAATAACAAGTGTTGCCAAGGCTGCAGAGAAGAGAGAAGTCTTTCATGCTGCTGCTGGGATTGTAAATTAGTGTAGTCTTAATGAAAGTGCTAAAGAGGGTCCTAAAATAATTAAAAATAGAACCACCGCATGATCCAGTAATTCCGCTGCTGGGTATATAGCCAAAGAAAACGGAACTCATAACAAGAAAGGAACTTGCATTCCCATGTTTACTGCCCCACTATTCATTAAAATAATGCATCAGTAGATTTGTACAATGATGGATGAATAAACATTTACACATACATGCACACATTCATATATGTGCACACACACATATAGTGGAATATTATTCAGTGACATAAAAGGGTGCTGTCTTGTTTTTTCCAGTAACAGGAATGGAGCCAGAGTTTTTAAGAGAAATAAAAGAGACACGGAAAGACAAATACCATATGTTTACACTCCTTAGTAGAAACTAGAAAGTTAGCCTCAGGCAACTCAGGGTGACTGTTTATTAGAACCACCTCTACTATATTTCAAAAACTAACAAGAAAAACATGCCAATACAAAAAATAATTAATATTGAAGAAATAGACATATTTATGGCTCTGATTTCATTATCACATATTATGCATGTTTGTAGAATTACTATAAATTACCCCATAGTGATATACAGTTGTTGTCAATAAGTTTTTAATAAGTCAGAGTATTGAATGGCCATTGGAAAGGATGTTAGAGGGTAGGTGGAGGGGTGAGTAGAACACACATGATGGAAGGAGAGGAAGGAATATTAAAGTGATAAGTTTGAAATGTAGGTAGAAGCAGGGGGTGGATGATAGAAGGAGGTGGGAGCAATGCAGAAGGAGCAGAAATGTGAGAGAAGGAGTGTTAACCCAATCTGAGGATGTTTCGAAAGCCATGTGGAAGCCACTACTGTGTAAGTTCATTTTTCAATGTAATTTAAAAGACAGGAAGTGTGCATGAAGGTACCTGCCTGGATAGATAATGCTGATACCAAAAGCCATGATTATTAGATGAAAATTCTAGGGCCAGGTGTGGGTTATTTCCCTACGAGTTATTGGTCAAGGTGTTCCCAGAAGCCCCCAAAACAATATAGGTTATTGTCGTGGCACTTGGTTTCCTACCAAAACCAGATGGAAAGCCCCTATGTCTGAAGACTTGTGCATTTTCATTATAGGACATAAAGAAATCAAGCTGGAACTAACCCAGAATTTTCTTCACTGTGGCCAAGCTTTCATGATGCTGGAGGATGCTCTATAGGTCACAGGAATGAAAAGCCCTTGGTCTTACCCAGCACTGAATCCTACAATATCTTGATCTGTCAAGAAAGATGCACCCATTGATGCAATAATGTATGAATGTCATAGGGATACTCAACCACTTTCTAGTTGGATTCTTGGCCCACTCCATGGGAAAGAATTCACACATGATACTGTAAATCTGATCAAACGGCAGTGGCTAAGGGAGATATAGGTGCTTGGCAGGGTAAACCACTACTGAGGTTTTGCTAAATAATATGTTATCAAATTGTCTTTAAATATTTTTTTTGTTTATGCATGTAAATTAGTACTGCTGTCAATCTTGGTCATGGAAGCTGCTTTTGGAAGTGGGCAACAGTCACTTCAGAGACATACAACTAGTCAAAGTATTATAAGTAACTACTTAATATTCAGCCCAAATGAGACATCTATTTCAGACCCTATATCAAGGGCTCAGGAACATTATGGAAAAGTGGACTGAAAGAATAGAAGAGCTGGAGGTAGGAAGGATGCTGTTTTCTGAACATGGACGGTTGTTATATTCAGGAGCTCATAGAAGCTGTGGTTGCCTACACAAGATCTTGATGAGATTAAGGCAGTCAACATTCTAGCATGGATAAGGAAGGGCTCATGAAGCCCCAGTCATAGCTGAAGAGGAAAGAGAGAGTAGTTTTCATTCAGGATGTAGCCACTGTTAAATTGCCCACAATCCAATAAATAACCCCACTTCTGTGTACATAAACTAAATAAGTGCATTAAAACAAGGAAAAAAGAATGAATGAATGAATGAATGAATGAATGAGGGAAACTGGCTAGGAAGAGGAAAAAGAAGGCTCCAGAGTGAGTAAGAAGTGAGTAAGAAGGATGAGTGAGGGTGAATATGATTAAGATGTATTATATTTGTATATGAAGTTACTGACACATGTGCTAAATAACTCCTGGAGATTGAAGAAGAGGGACAGAAAATATCAAATAGCCACCCTACTCTCATGGTTCAAGAATATATTGAGTCCCCAATAAAAAGCCATAGACTAAGAGACTGGATATGTAAACAGGACCCAGCACTTAGCGGCATACAGGAAATGCACCTCAGTTACAAAGACAGATGCTACCTCAAAGTAAAAGGTTGGAAAACAATTTCCCAAGCAAATGGTCTCAAGAAACAAGCTGGAGTAGCCATTCTAATACCAAATAAAGTCAACTTTCAACCAAAAGTTATCAAAAAAGATAAGGAAGATCTCTTCGTGCTGGTCAAATTTAAGGGGTAACTTCAGCAAGTATTATAGGCATCTGATGAATCTCAGTGTAATGGCCTTGGGAAATGCAAAGGAATGTTGCTCTTTGCTCAGAGTGAAGCTAACATATCTTCAAGAGAGAACATTGGAGGTATTTGAATTTTTGGTCACATGAGGGAGGTGAGTCCTGTATATTTTCAAAGACTAATATTTATTTTCTCTGAATTTAGTTAGGAGCTGTCAACCTATTTTTAGTTGAGTGTGATAGTAGTAAGGTTTTCAAAACCTACTGAAAACAAGTAACACTAAACCTGTGATTTATGAGATTAGGTTCAGCTATTTGGGCTGAAGTCAACTTTCCTTTGTCATTTCAAAGGAGAAAAAAATAAATGGCCTATAAAACTGTAAAGTTGAACTGTCAGTAATAATTTCCAATTGCATAAAGTTTTTACAAAGTGAGTAAATTTATTTTAATCATATTTATATGTGAAATTATAAGATGATGATAATATTGGCTTCTAAAGTTTTAGCCTAGAAAACAGCATTTTAATTATTAAAGAAATGTCTACAAGTAATTTCATAATTTATTACTTCTGTATTTAATTTTGGCATGTTTTCTCATAATTCACCATTGTATATAATACTGTGATAGATACCCCACAGTACATACATATTTTTGTCAACATAAATTGCTAGAAATAAGTTTATTAGAAAAAATTATGTATAATTTTAAAAAAAAATCAATAAGCTTACCAACCTTATTCATAACTTCAACTCTTCCCATTGATACTCTGTACTCACAAAGGCAATTGAAAGTTTTCCAACCTTTGGCTAGAGACCATCAATCAGTAAAAAGTTATCAATTAGTCAACAGGAATGTAATTACCATTAGCAGGCATTAAGCAAAAAAATTTAAGTATTTTATGTTTAATAGATTATATTCTAACCTCAGACAGCTAGATGAAGACAAAACCTTTCACAATAAGCTGAGATCTAGTTCAAAGATCACTGACAGGTTTTTTGTTGTTGCTCTGGGGTTTTTTTTTTTTTGGTTGGTTGGTTGGTTGTTCTTTTTGGTTTTGTTTTGTTTTTGCTAAATCTAATGGATAGTTTTCACCTGAACTCAATAAAGCTACTCTTTGAAGAAGAGAGAAATAATCTACTGAGAACAGGTGAGAAGAAATAAAAGGCACGTGGGCACACACACTCACTCACATGCACATGTAAGCCAGAAATAGAAGCAGACGAGCTAACAAAAATAAAAACTAAAAGGAAGGAAAGAGGAAGGAAGGAAGGAAGGAAAGAAGGAAGGAAGGAAGGATAGAGGGAGGGGAGAGAGTGGGAGGGGAGAGAGAAAGAGCACGCAAAGATCTAATGCTCAGCTTAAGGAAGGTTGGGAAATGGTCCCAGGAGACCTACAAAGCATGCGCTGCTGGGCAGAGGCTCACCCTGGGCTGTGCTGGTCAGCTCCTCAGGGTTTCTCTCTTTGGGCTCATGCTGTTTCACTGTTTGTCCTACCCAAAAGCTTTCAGCTGCTTTCAAAATAGGTAAGTTCAGAAGGGTTCTGTTTTCCATTGAGAACAGAAAAGATTGAGTTTTCCCTGATTGAACTCACCCAACTCTGAGGCAGAGGAGAACACTGGAGAATCCTGGCTTAGCATAAGCACAAAGAAAGAAAATCACAAAACAAACAACAACAACAACAAAACAAAACAAAACAAAAAAACAAGCAAACCCCACCTGGACTCCCGGTGACATCAGTCTTCTCCTTCTGCATCCTAAATGCATTTTAAGTGCCTTAAGTAACACATGGGAAAAACCCGTTGCCTAGGTCAAGGCAACTCATCGCCTACCTATATCTGCTCACGTGGGTTGGCAGCTAATAGAAAGCACTGGTGACAGCTGTTGCTGCTGCTGGTGGTTTTCTCTTGGCTGAAGGAAATGACATGCACGGGTTTACCTTTCTTATTGCTGTGACAAGATGTCTGACAGGAGGTAAATTAAAGGACAAAGGGTGGATTGGGTAATTCCATCACCACAGAGAAGGCAGAGCTGTAGGCGGCTGCACACAGCCAGGCAGATCAAGATGCAGACAGATGGATGCTGGTTCTCAGCCAACTTTGTGCCTTTCCCTTTTTTATCCAGCCTTTGAACTCCACCCAAAGGATAGCACGGCCAGTGTTCATGGTGGATCTTCCTTCCTCAGTTTCCATTCTGGAAGCACATTCACAGAAACACCCAACACTTTGCCCTTTAAAGTATTTGTTTTTCCAATTCAGTCAAAGTGACAATCAAAATTAGCCATCATGAATGGAGATACATAGTAGAAAATGGAGAGACCCTTAGACTAAAAAACTTAGACTAAAAGGGTCTAAGATTGACAGGTGGAGAATGCCACGTCATGAAAATGCCAGACACTGTATTCATGCTGCAAGAGACCTACCACACATTACATGCTAGACAGCTCAGTCTTTCTTTCTGATCATAACCCTGTAATTTAACTATTGACCTTTGAAATTTCGAGACTCTCAAGAGTCATACTTAAAGCTGCATTATGAAGACCCTCCTCCAACCTCTGAAAATATTTTTTCTGATCACTTAATTTTTTACTTTCTATGCACTATCAACAATTATGTGTAATTTCCTGATCTTTGACTTGTTTTATCATACATAGTGATCAATTGGTCAAAACCCTCTTTGATGGGAAGCTGGGTATCAACAAATAGATTAAATGTTGTCCTTAAAAACTAGCTGTTGTGTGATAGGCTTTTCCTGGGAAGACAAAACACACATAGCTCACCCTATGAAGGAAACCAATGACCAAACGAATTAACCATCACACCAAAGTGCAACTTGGGAAATCCATGGGTATTTATTGTAGTTGCCAATAGGTCTTTGATTTAAGGGTTGCCTACAAGAGCAGTGATGGGGGAAAACAAACAGCAGCATCACTGAAAAGCCCATCTCAACACAGGTTGACTGTTCAAAAGGACAGCTGGATGATAACACATGAAATTTGCTGACCTAAGAGATGGTCTCTCCCAGCTCCACCAGTCCATCTCCCCTCCTTGCCTAGTTGTTTACCATTTTGATGAAGCTCCAGAGAAACCTTTGAGAATCTTCCAAGTTTCCTCTCCTCAGATACGAGACATTGTGTTTGCCTCATGAGTTCCCCCCTCTCATCTGGAGAAACTGCTATACAACACTAACCCTTGTTGTGTCTCAAACCTTCCAGTGACAAGTTGGGAAGAGCTGTTTCTAAGGTATGTGAGTGTTGAGTGTTAGAAAGACAGTGGTGCTCACCAAGACAAAGCCAGTCAGAGAATCCCTGACATCTGCACACATGTGGAGAAGACCTTTGTTTTTCCCATACACCAATAATGCTGGATTAGTCATACCATTAGCCATTCTTTTTCTTAAAACACTGTTTGACTAATGACGAGATGAAATGATGGGAAAGTGATCAGGTGATAGAGAAGATAGAGTTTGGTTCCCTTGGGCAGGATAAAGACGCTTGTAGAGCTCAGTGTCTAAAGAAAAGGGGACGGGACGGGGGACTCTGAGTGGTTTCAAATGAAAAATTAATTCTCAAATCTAATTTAAAGCAAGCTAGAGCGGCAGCTGGGGAGGGAGTTGAAGCTCTTCCTTGGGCTGTATCTCCTAAACCTCCTGTACTTCCACTTAGTCCACGCACCATCCTATTTATATCAACTAGCAAAACTGGATTAATTAAGAAATAAAGGACTCCAGACAGTTCATTCCTGGGGATAGTTTATACACAGCATGGGTGAGAAGCAGATACAACTTTCCTCTTTGCAGAATGACCAACAAAGCTTCCTGTGGCAATTTTAAATGCCTGCTTTTCCTATGAGGCTTCCCTAAAGGTCTTTATGCCCCAGAATTGAGTAGATTAAAATATATATTTATTTTTACAGCATGTATTCTTACAACAAATACCCATTGATCTTACAGGTGAGTGCTTTTAGGGATGCTTTAGGTGTAGAGACTGTTGGGACATCAAGATACAAACCAAATTAGCCAGATCTGTTTCCCACAAGACTTCTATGTTGTCATCAGTAAAGCAATTCATATAAAGACCTGAGGGAACAAAATTGCCCTCTTCGTGCTGCCACAGAACATGTGTGAGAACTGTAGCCATGCCGCAGGTCCAACTATATATGTGGTGATCTTCATTTTTAATTTTTTTTTTAGTTAAAATGTAATTATATCATTTTCTCCTTCTCTTTGCTCCCCCAAACTCCTCCCATGTTCGCTCCCTGGTGCCCTTTCTCAAAATTATGGACACTTGTTTTTTCTTTTTTTCAGTGAATGAATCTACCCTGTTCAGTCCATTTGATTTCAGGGCTAACTACTTGGTATTGGGTAACCTCATACCATGGTTTTCAACATCTCTCAAATAAGTGGTCTTTTCTACAAAATGTTATTCCTCACTCCCTGGAGATATATGAGCAGCCAATCAGGATGCTATGTCCATCCCAACCCTGCTGGTTTGTTTTGTGGTCCAGCAACTGCTAAACCTTGCAATTTAATCATAGTAGTGCCTGGTTGATCTTTCGGCTTGTATATAACCGTACCTCACACACTAGGCTTTCTCTTTAATGATCTCTGTTCAAATTGTTTCAATTTGTGAGACTCTAAACAACAGCTTGAATGAAATTTGCTGCTGTGTATGCTTCTCTGCATGTGTATAAGCATCACAAGAAAAGGCAAGTTCTATTAACCAGGCAAGAGAAGTTGACTGTAAAGACTGCTGTGGGAAGGAGCTGATGTCAGAAAAAAAAAAAAAAATGAACAAGATCACCAAGCTAACACGACCGGCAGTCATTTGAGCACTGGCTGGGGATTTCTGGATGTTGTGCTCTTGATAACTACACCTGTTTGCCAACCACAAAGCTTCTCCAACTGGGTAGCTTCAACGTGAGAAATTTCTTGCCCCAGTTTGGGAGACTAGAAGTCTAATACAGGTTGCCCTGCTTTCTAGTGAGACCACTGGTAGCTTCCTGGGCAGTTTCCCTGAGGCAGCAGCCTTTAGTCATGGACACAGCAGGAGCCACCTCCTTGTCTACTATAAGGGTCCCTATGCATCTGCCTGGATCAGGGTATCAGGTGGAGGAACTCCCCGGAGTCAGAGCAGGACAAGAGAAAATCCAGAAGATGGGGCTTGGCTCTAGTTAAGAATCCAGAATAGAGGAAATTCCTTTTTTTTTTTTTTTTTTTTTTTTTAGATTTATTTATTTTATGTCTATGAATACACTGTAGCTATCTTCAGACACACCAGAAGAAGGCATCGGATCCCATTACAGATGGTTGTGAGCCACCATGTGGTTTCTGGGAATTGAACTCAGGACCTCTGGAAGAGCAGTCAGTGCTCTTAACCGCTGAGCCATTTCTCCCGCCCCCTGTTTGTTTTGTTTTTGACATTATAATATATATGATATGACATCATTCCCCCCTTTCCTCCCTCCAAACCTTCCCATACACCCCCTCCTTACTCTCTTTCAAATTCATTACCTCTTTCTTTATTAACTGTCACTACATCCATAAATGTATATTAAATGCACTCTGCTCAGACTGTGTAATGTTACTTACATGTATGTTTTTAGGGATGACCATTTGGTGTTGGATAACCAGTTGCTGTGCTCTTCCCTGGGGAAGACTGTAGTTTTGTGTAGGGCTAAGGCCTCCTGGGATTTCCCCTGCCAACTTCAGCATGGCTATCTTTATTGTCCTGGTTCAGCTCATGTTTAGGCAGTCATCTTGGTGAGACTTCATGGATGTAGCTTCTGATATTACTGGGAGAAAATCTCACAGCAACTCCTGATCCTCTGGCATTTACAGTCTTTCTGCTATGATGTTCCCTGAGTCTTAGGTGCTGGAGTTGTTTTCTAGATATATCTATTGAGACTGGGCTCCAGAACTCTGCATTTTGATTAGCTGTGGTTTCCTATAATGGTCTCTGTCTGTTTCAAAGAGAAGTTTCCTTGATGAGCGGTAAGGATTACACTTATCTATTTGTATAAGGACCAATATTTAGAGGGCAGTTGGGGGTTAAAGGGGTTTAGGAAGATGGCAGTTGCAGGTTCTCCCCCAAGATCCATGACTTTGCTAGCCATGGTAGTTGAGTAACTCTCTAGTAGTAGAAATGATTTCCCTCTTGTTGATCAAGTGTTAAGTCCAATTTGACAGCTGCTGATCAAGGCTGTACTACTGGAACTGAGCTCCTAGATAATAGAGACAGTTCCCTTTGAGCCGTGAGAACTTCTTTCCCGGATTCTGGGGGTGAGTTGCTGGGTTGTTTGTTTATTTGTATTTAAGTCTTTGGCCATTGTGGCTCACAAATGCATCCTCCTATCTATGCCTTCCTCTTTACAGTTCTCTATATTCTGATGTCTTTCTTGGTTCATTTTTTTTTCTTTTTTGTAAGGACTTGGGTCATCATCTCAGGCATTTATCTTACTGAGCACCTCAGGCAGGATCTTGATTATAAGCTGAGACACTGAGGTTTTGAAAGCCATGCTTCCCTTGTCTAAATGGATTGCAAAAACTGTCTCGACAGGTTCGGGCTACAAATTCAAGCTGTCTTATTTGCTACCCTGTATTTCTAAAAAGCCCAAGGACTTTCCATTGCTGAGACACACTCTGTGGTCATCCATGTTACTTGAAGAACTAGATATCCATCTCTAAACACCTATTGGGCATGTTATCTCATTTAATCACCCAAACAACTTAGAAAAGCATCACATTTTATCTAGGCTCACAAAAAAAGCAAATAGAGGGATAAAGAAATGAAGAACATGTTGGTCAAGGTCACAAGTATGGATTGAAACAATTTAAATTGCACCCTGATACACACACCTTTACTTGACCCTGAAGATCTATTTTTCCTACTACGCTAAGCTGCCTTTCATACAGAGCCTGGGGACGTTCAGGCTATCATGAGGTTACATTAGGAAATAAGGAGTGCAAATAAATCCCTCCAGTGCTCTGTTCCTAAAAGCATACAGAAAACAAACCTCAAACCCAAAGACTTGCATCAGCCAAGAGAAGATGGAAGGAATTATCAAATGCTTATATGATTACCTGGGTAACCTTGCCAGCACTCTGTAAGTGCATAGTGATCAGCCAGGACGGTGGAGGGAGTTTTTTAGATATGGGTATTTTCCATTTGCTCCTGTGATTTGTTCAGCTTGGTATGTGGAGAGGGAAAATGGCTTCTGTCTACTTGGCATAAAAATGAGCCAAAAAATGAAATCATTTCGCTCATGCTTAGGTACGACATTTTAAACCTTCTGCAATCTAGGTTTATCTATTTCTGTGTTTGTAGCCCCCGGGAGAATAGGATAGGAATTCTCATGTGCTGAGAGCAAAGTGGAGGTCTGTGTTAGGCAGTAGGATGATCCTGAAGAGGTAGAGTTAATGTTTGACAAATGTCAAACACAAATGGCTATTGATTAGCAAGAGGGATTGTTGGCAAGACAATATTAAGACTTTCAGGGGACTGCTGACTATTACCAGTTTTCACTTTTGTGATATTTGAATGGAGAGCAAAGGCAGATCTTGGTTCCCTGAGGTTGGGCAGCTTCTAAGGGCATCTGTAGCTTTCTAGTGCCATCATGTGGTCACAACATGATTCACACAGCAGCATGATGGCTTACCACTTAACTGAAGGTGGTACATCTGAGACTCAGGAACAGTGTGCACATGCAATAGAGAGGAGTTAGAAAAGAAAATTCCTGAGTAGCTCCCAGAAGCAGAGTAGGTGGAACCTGGAGAATACAGGCCTTTGGGATTGATCATGTAGTCAAGAAGTGGGCTGAGAAGAAATGTATCCACTGAGATTGTAGCCACACTGATGGGCCTGGGTTCAAAACACAGTTTTAATCCCTGAAAAGAGTCAACAAAGGTATGTATGGGTTGCAACCATCATATCATGGAAGGAAAATGAAAAAGGAACCTGAGCTGAAATCCAGTTACCTAGCCTGGTCAGTGGCTTTTAAGAGAACCTGCTATCTCTTATACTCCTTCAAGGAAATGACTGAGTCTTCAGAGCCCTTCCTGCATACTCATCTAGGGAAAGGCTCATGTTGACACTTGCTACTGTGCCCTTTGCTTCCAAAAGGGAACAGAAACTTTACAATAGAGACAATGAAGTCTGAAGTTGCATCTTCACAGGGTCCTAAAACAGAATATAAAGGCGGATAAGCAGGTCACAGGCTCCATGCAGACAAAGACAAAGCAAACAAGAAAATAACTCTGTATTTTGAACCTGCTACACAGAAGGAATCATCCACTGTCCCTCTCTTTTGTATTAAGTCATTCACTGTCTCTTGTGTACTGGCAGTCATCCGGATGCAGGTGTGGGTTGCTTTGTAGTAGAAGAGATGGAAACTCCTGATGTCCTGACATGAACGTGGTGTCAGGAAGCTTCCATAGAAGAGACTAGAAGTGGAGCGTTCTGTATGATTGGTCAGGAAGTGAGAGTACAGTGACTGTGATTCTTCCTCAGTTGGAAGTGAGGACCAAACTCAGAGAATAGGGCTATTCAAGCCCGCACCATGTGGGGCTGATTGTAAACGTTTTTTCTTGCTTTCTGATTGTCAAGAGTGATAGACCCCTGGCTTCCTGCAAGTCTGATTTTTAAAAGGGGTTAGTCCGTTTTTACAGTCAGTGATTTAACTCTGAGAGGTTATTACTCACTAATCTGCTTAAAAGTAAGTGATCAGTGCTGGGAGACCTCCTTCTTGAGTCACAGATGAAATTGCCACAAGACCCCAATTCTCAATGATCTGCTAGATTCATTTCTTTAGGCCGGAGGCAAGACATAATATCAGGGCAGCAGGGTGTGCTCCCTAAGGCAAGAAGGAAGAGGCCAGGGCAAGATCCAACCCCTTAGCACATGGCCCCAACCTCCAGTGAACCACATCATCAAGTGCCTCCCCCCCCCCCAAACAGCACAACTAACTGGGGACCAAGTTTTTAACACAAGAGCCTGTGAAGACATTTAACATTTGAGTCACAGCATCACCCTATCCTACCTCTGGTCGGAATCAAGTCTTTGAGTGGACAGGACCATGATGAAGGCCACTGGTAAATGCACACAAGGTTAGAAGTGCTCATCTCTGAGGGGAACTTCTCATTTCTTTTGCATCACTGGGGATCCAACTCCAGACCTTACACATGGCATCTCTTGGAGGGAATGCCATGCATGCCCACTTCATTTGCACACAGCTGCAATAATCCTAAACTGTGCAGAAGCAAAGCCATGGTGATTCCTTCCCTGTCAGCAACTTTTATTCCCATCTTTGTAGCATTCTTCAACTAGAGGTGGACCCACACAATTCTCTTCTAACATTGACATTTAGTTGTCAATTCTTTATAAATCATGCAGTGGCACAGTTGTAGCAAAATGAATTGGACCTATAAACTATCTCAGTGAATGGTCAAGATTGGGTAAGTTAACCAAAAAGGAATTTAGTTCCAGGTGGAAGTGTATTTGTTTTTAATTTCTGACATTTCTTGAATAGGCTCCTTGAGGGCTGATATGGAAAGCTAAAACAAATCTCATGCATAATTTGAGCTCTATCTATTTTTCAGCCTGAATAGTCCCTCAATGTTTTCCTTTCAGTTTATGAAATAAATAGTTGTAGCCTGGTTTCTGGTTGAGCTAAAGTTTAAAACCCCAGAGACCCAGTAGGGGGTCCCCACCAGGGGATAACCATACCTGGGATGGTAGGCGTTTTGCCATGCTCCTGGGCCCCAGGCTTCTGACAGGAGGCCACAGCTCTCCATAGGTCAAGACCCTCCACAGGTAGAAGTGTGGTCACATAGCCTCAAGACATCCCCATTTTTTTTTTATTTTTCATATTTTATTTACATTTCAAGTGTTTCCCCCTTTCCAGATCTCCCCTTTGGAACCTCCCCATTCCCTCCCCCTCCCCCTGCCACTATGGGGGTATTCTCCCACCCATCCACCCACCCACTCTCATCTTCCCTCCTTGGCATTCACCTATACTGGGGAATCTAACACCCTCAGGCCCAAGGGCTTCTCCTCCCCCTGATGGATAACAAAACCCTCCTCTGCCACATATGTGGCCAGCACCATGGGTCCCTCCATGTGTATTCTTTGGTTAGTAGATCAGTCTCCAGGAGTATCGGGGGTCAGGCCAGTTGCCACTGTTGCTGCCTCCCTGGGGATGTAAACTCCCTCAGCTCCTTCAGTCCTTTCTCCAAGTCCTCCATCTGGGACCTCACACTCAGCCCTACTGTTGCTGCGAAGTGACTCTTGGGTATTTCAAACTTTTGGGCTAATAACCACTTAACTGTGAGTACATACCATGTTCATTCTTTTGTGACTGCGTTACCTCACTCAGGATGATATTTTCAAGATACATCCATTTGTCTGCAAATTTCATGAAGTCATTGTTTTTAATAGCTGAGTAGTATTCCATTGTGTAAATGTACCACATTTTCTGTATCCATTCCTCTATGGAGGGACATCTGGGTTGTTTCCAGCTTCTGGCTATTATAAATATGGTTGCTATGAACATAGTGGAACATGTGTCTTTATTCCATGTTAGAGCATCTTCTGGGTATATGCCCAAGAGTGGAATAGCTGGGTCCTCAGGTAGTATTATGTTCATTTTTCTGAGGGTCCACTAAACTGATTTCCAGAGAGGTTGTATTAACTTGCATTCCCACCAGCAGTGGAGGAGTGTTCCTCTTTCTCCACATCCTTGCCAACATCTGCTGTCACCTGAGTTTTTGATCTTAGCCATTCTGAATGGTGTGAGGTGAAATCTCAGGGTTGTTTTGATTTGTATTTCCCTGATGACTAAGGATGTTGAACATTTATTTAGGTGCTTCTCCGCCATTCGAGTTTCCTCAGTTGAGAATTCTCTGTTTGGCTCTCTTCCCCATTTTTTGATAGGGTTATTTGGATCTCTGGAGTATAGCTTCTTGAGTTCTTTGTATACATTGGGTATTAGCCCTCTATTGGATGTAGGATTAGTAAAGATCTTTTCCCAATCTGTTGGTTGCCGTTTTGTCCTATTTACAGCATCCTTTGCCTTACAGAAGCTTTCTGATTTTATGAGGTCCCATCTGTCAATTCTTGATCTTAGAGCACAAGCCATTGGTGTTCTGTTCAAGAACTTTTCCCCTGTGCCCATGTGTTCAAGGCTCTTCCCCACTTTCTTTTCTATTAGATTCAGTGCATCTGGTTTTATGTGAAGGTCCTTGATCCACTTGGACTTGAGCTTTGTACAGGGAGATAGGAATGGATCAATTCGCAATCTTCTACATGTAGACCATCAGTTGAACAGCATTTGTTGAAGATGCTGTCTTTTTTCCACTGTATGGTTTTAGCTCCTTTGTCAAAGATCAAGTGACCATAAGTGTGTGGGTTCATTTCTGTGTCTTCAATTCTATTCCATTGATCTACCTGCCTGTCATTGTGCCGATACCATGCAGTTTTTCTCACTACTGCTCTGTAGTACAGCTTGAAGTCAGGGAGGCTGATTCCCCCAGAAGTCCTTTTATTGTTGAGAATAGTTTTTGCTATCCTGGGTTTTTTGTTATTCCATATGAATTTGAGAATTGCTCTTTCTAGGTCTATGAAGAAAAGAGTTGGGATTTTGATGTGGATTGCATTGAATCTGTAGATTGCTTTCGGCAGGATGGCCATTTTAACTATATTAATCCTGCCGATCCATGAGCATGGGAGATCTTTCCATCTTCTGAGGTCTTCTTCGATTTCTTTCTTCAGAGCCTTGAAGTTCTTGTCATACAGATCTTTCACTTGTTTGGTTAGAGTCACACCACGATATTTTATATTGTTTGTGACAATTGTGAATGGTGTTATTTCCCTAATTTCTTTCTCAGCCTGTTTATCCTTCGAGTATAGGAAGGCTACTGACTTGCTTGAGTTAATTTTGTATCCAGCCACTTTGCTGAAGTTGTTTATCAGCTCTAGCAGATCTCTGGTGGAGTTTTTCAGGTCTCTTAAGTATACCATAATATCATCTGCAAATAGTGATATTTTGATTTCTTCCTTTCCAATTTGTATCCCTTTGACTTCCTTTTGTTGTCTGATTGTCTAGCTAGAACTTCAAGTACTATGTTGAATAGGTAGGGAGAGAGAGGGCAACCTTGCCTAGTCCCTGATTTTAGTGGGATTGCTTTGAGTTTCTCTCCATTTAATTTGATGTTGGCCACTGGTTTGCTGTATATTGCTGTTACTATGTTTAAGTATGCTCCTTGAATTCCTGATCTTTCCACGACTTTTATCATGAAGGGATGTTGAACTTTGTCAAATGCTTTTTCAGCATCTAATGAAATGACTATGTGGTTTTTTTCTTTGAGTTTGTTTATATAGTGGATTACATTGATGGATTTCCGGGTATTGAACCATCCCTGCATCCCTGGGATGACGCCTACTTGATCATGGTGAATGATCGTCGTGATATGTTCTTAGATTCAGTTTGCAAGAATTTTATTGAGTATTTTTGCATCAATATTCATAAGCGAAATTGGTCTGAAGCTGCTGGGACGAGATCTTTCCGGTTTCCATCTGCAACTGGAGCTGACCCTGTGACACAGCTCTTCATACCCAGATCCTGCTGGGAGAGAGCAGATCTCCCAGGAGTGCTGACACACCTGAGAGCACAGGTAAGACCACTACTTCTGCTCAAATACCTGACCCAACAAGGACCTGCCCAGAGCCCTCAGGACACAGGAACTGACAAATGCTTAGGAGAGGATCCATCCAGTTTCCATCTATGCCCAGAGCTGACCCTGTGCCACAGCTATCCATAACCCAAATTCCTCCCAGAGAGCTGGTCTCCCAGGAGTGCTGAAACACAGGCTTACAGGAAGGGCAAGCCACAGTCAGAGACAGCAAGACCAGCTAACACCAGAGATAACCAGATGGCAAGAGGCAAAGGCAAGAACATAAGCAACAGAAATCAAGGCTACTTGGCATCATCAGAACCCAGTTCTCCTACCACAGCAAGTCCTGGATAGCCCAACACACTGGAAAAGTAAGACTCTTAAAAATCACATCTCATGATGATGATAGAGTACTTTAAGAAAAACATAAATAATTCCCTTAAAGAAATACAGGAGAACACAAGTAAATAGCTAGAAGCCCTTAAAGAGGAAAAATTTTAAAATCCCTTAAAGAATTACAAGGAAAACACAGCCAAACAGGTGAAGGAATTGAACAAAACCATCCAGGATCTAAAAATGGAAATAGAAAAAATAAAGACATCACAAAGGGAGACAACCCTGGAAATAGAAAACCTAGGAAAGAGATCAGGAGTCATAGATGCAAGTATCACCAACAGAATACAAGAGATAGAAGAGAGAATCTTAGGTGCAGAAAATACCTTAGTAAACATTGACACAACAGTCAAAGAAAATGCAAAATGCAAAAAGCTCCCAAGCCAGAACATCCAGGAAATCCAGGACTCAATGAAAGACTGAACCTAAGGATAGGTATAGAAGAGAGCAGAGATTCGCAACTTAAAGGGTCAGTAAACATCTTCAACAAAATTATAGAAGAAAACTTCCATAACCTAAAGTAAAAGATGCCCATGAGCATACAAGAAGCCTACAGAACTCCAAGTAGACTGGACCAGAAAAGAAATTCCTCCCATCACATAATGATTAAATGCACAAAACAAAGAAAGAATATTAAAAGCAATAAGGGAACATATATAGGCAGACCAATCAGAATTACACCAGACTTCTCATCAGAGACTAAAGCCAGAAGATCCTTGGCCGATGTAATACAGACCAAAAGAGAACACAAATGCCAGCCCAGGCTACTATAACCAACAAAACTCTCAATTAACATAGATGGAGAAACCAAGATATTCCATGAAAAACACCAAATTTGCACAATATCTTTCCACAAATCCAGCCCTACAAAGGATAATAGATGGAAAACTCCAACTCAAGAACAGAAACTACACCCTAGGAAAAGCAACTAAGTAATCTTTTTAAAAGTCCAAGGAAGATAGCCACACAAACATATTTCCACCTCTAACAACAAAAATAACAGGAGGCAACAGTCGCTATTCCTTCATGTGTCTTAACATCAATGGACTCAATTCCCCAAAAAGTAGACATAGACTAAAAGACTGGATACATAAACAGGACCCAGAATTTTGCTGCATGCATACAGGAAACACACTTCAGTGACAATGACAGACAGTACCTCAGAGTGAAAGGCTATAAAAAATTTTCCAAGCAAGTGGTCACAAGAATAAAGCTAGAGTAGCCACATATCAAATAAAATTGACTTTCAACCAAAAGTTATCAAAAATGATAAGGAACACCACTTCATACTCATCAAAAGAAAAATCTACCAAATGAATTCTCAATTCAGAACATTTATGCTCCAAATGCTAGAACACCCACATTCATAAAAAAAAAAAAAAAAAAAAAAACTTTACTAAAGTTCAAAGCACACATTGCACCTCACACAATAATAATGGGAGACTTCAACACCCCACTATAATTAATGGACAGATCATGGAAAAAGAAACTACACAGAGACACAGTAAAACTAATAGAAGTTATGAACCAAATGGATTTAACTGATATCTATAGAACATTTTATCCTAAAATAAAAGAATATACCTTCCTATCAGCATCTCATGGTACCTTCTCCAAAACTGACCATATAATCTGTCTCAAAACAGGCCTCAACAGATATAAGAAGATTGAAATAATCCCATGCATCCTATCCCATCACCATGAACTAAGGCTGGTCTTCAATAACAACAAAAACAATAGAAAGCCCACATACACATGGAAGCTGAACAATGCTCTACTCAATGATAACTTAGTCAAGGAAGAAATAAAGAAAAAAATTAAAGACTTTTTAGAATTTAATGAATATGAAGGTACAGCATACCCAGATTTATGGGACACAATGAAAGCAGTGCTAAGAGGAAAACTCTTAGCTCTGAGTGCCTCCATAAAGAAACTAGAGAGAACATATACTAGCAGCTTGACAGCACACTTGAAAGCTCTAGAACAAAAAGAAGCAAATACACCAAAGTGGAGTAGACAACAGGAAATAATTAAACACAGGCTTAAATCAACCAAGTAGAAACAAAAAAACTATACAAAGAAAACTATACAGGAGCTGGTTCTTTGAGAAAATCAACAAGATAGATAAACCCTTAGCCAGACTAACTAGAGGGCACAGAGACAGTATCCAAATTAACAAAATCAGAATTTAAAAGGGAGATATAACAACAAAAACTGAAGAAATTCAAAATAATCATCAGAACCTACTACAAAAGCCTATACGCAACAAAATTGAAAAATCTGGATGAAATGGACAATTTTCTAGAGAGATACCAGGTACCAAAGTTAAATAAGGATCAGACAATCCATCTAAAGTGTCTCATAACCCCTAAAGAAATAGAAGCAGTCATTAAAAGTCTCCCAACCAAAAAAAGTCCAGGACCAGATGGGTTTAGTGCACAATTCTATCAGACCTTCAAAGAAGACCTAATACCAATACTCTTCAAACTATTCCACAAAATAGAAACAGAAGAAACACTACCTGATTTTTTCTATGAAGCCATAGTTACACTGATACCAAAACCACACAAAGACCCAACAAAGAAAGAGAAATTCTGACAAATTTCTTTTATGAATATCGATGCAAAAATACTTACTAAATCTCTTGCAAATCGAATCCAAGAACACATCAAAATGATCATTCACACAATCAAGTAGTCTTCATCCCAGGTATGCAGGAATGGTTCAATATACGGAAATCCATCAATGAAATGCACTACATAAACAAATTAAAAGAAAAAACCACATGATCATTTCATTACATGCTGCAAAAGTATTTGACAAAATTCAACATCCCTTCATGTTAAACATCTGGGAAAGATTAGGAATTCAAGGCCGATAGCTAAACATAGCAAAAGCAATATATAGCAAACCAGTAGTCAACATCAAACTAAATGGAGAGAAACTTGAAGCACTCTCACTAAAATCAGGGACTAGACAAAGCTGCCACTCACTCCCTATCTCTACATATAGTACTTGAAGTTCTAGCTAGAGCAATTAGACAACAAAACCAAGTCAAGGGGATAGAAATTGGAAAGGAAGAAGTCAAAATATCGATATTTGCAGATGATATGATAGTATACTTAAGTGACCCTGAAAATTCCACCAGAGAACTCCAACAGCTAATAAAAAAAGTGTCTGGATATAAAATTAACTCAAACAAATCAGTAGCCTTCATCTACTCAAAGAATAAACAGGCTGAGAAAGAAATTAAGGAAATGACACCCTTCAAAATAGTCACAAACAATATAAATGACTCTAACCAAACAAGTGAAAGATCTGTATGACAAGAACTTCAAGTCTCTAAAGAAAGAAATCTAAGGAGACTTCAGAAGATGGAAAGATCCCCCATTCTCACAGACTGGCAGGATTAATATTTTAAAAATGGCCATCTCGCTGAAAGCAATCTACAGATTCAATGCAATCCCCATCAAAATTCTAACTCAGTTCTTCATAGAGTTAGAAAGAGCAATTCTCAAATTCATTTTGAATAACAAAAAACCCAGGATAGCAAAAACTATTCTCAACAATAAAAGAACATTTGGGGAAATCAGCATCCCTGACCTCAAGCTGTACTACAGAGCAGTAATGATAAAAACTGTGTGGTATTGGTACAAAGACAGGCAGGTAGATCAATGGAATAGAATTGAAGACCCAGAAATGAACCCATACACCCTATGGTCACTTGATCTTTGACAAAGGAGCTAAAACCATACAGTGGAAAAAAGGACAACATTTTCAACAAATGGTGCTGGGTCAACTGGTAGTCAACATGTAGACGAATGCAAATTGATCCATTCCTATCTCCCTGTACAAAGCTCAAGTCCAAGTGGACCAAGGACCTCCACATAAAACCAGATGCACTGAATCTAATAGAAGAGAAAGTAGGGGAAAGCCTTGAACACATGGGCACAGGGGGAAAGTTCCTGCACAGAACATCAATGGCTTATGCTCTAAGATCAACAATCTACAAATGGGACCTCATAAAACTGCAAAGCTTCTGTAAGGCGAAGGACACTGTCAATAGGACAAAACGGCAACCAACAGATTGGGAAAAGATCTTTGCCAATGCTACATCCAATAGAGGGCTCATATACAATGTATACAAAGAGCTCAAGAAGTTAGACTCCAGAGAACCAAATAACCTTATTAAAAATGGGGAACAGAGCTAAACAGAGAATTCTCAACTGAGGACTCTCAAACAGCCAAGAAGCACCTAAAGAAATATTCAACATCCTTAGTCATCATGGAAATGCAAATCAAAATGACCCTGAGATTCCATCTCACACCAGTCAGAATGGCTAAGATCAAAGACTCTGGTGACAGCAGATGCTGGCAAGGCTGTGGAGAAAGAACAACACTCCTCCATTGCTGGTGGTATTGCATGCTGGTGCAACTACTCTGGAAATCAGTCTGGTGGTTCCTTAGCAAATTGGATATAATACTACCTGAGGACCCAGCTGTACCACTCCTGGGCATACACCCAGAAGACACTCCAACATGTAATTAGGACACATGCTCCACTATGGTCATAGCAGCCATATTTATAATAGCCAGAAGCTGGAAACAACCCAGATGTCCCTCAACAGAGGAATGGATACAGAAAATGTGATACATTTACACAATGGAATACTACTCAGCTATTAAAAACAATGACTTCATGAAATTCACAGGCAAATGGATGAATGTAGAAAATATCATCCTGAGCGAGGTAACGCAGTCACAAAAGACAACACATGGTATGTACTCACTGATAAGTGGGTATTAGGCAAAAATAGTGAAATACCCATGATACAACTCACAGACCACATAAAGCTCGAGAGGAAGAAAGACCAAAGAGTGGATGCTTTAGTCCTACTAAGAAGGGGGAACAAAATAATAAAGGGAAGTAGAGGGCGGGACAGACTTGGGAGGAAGAGAAGAGATGGATGGGAAATAGAGGGGAAGAACCATGAAGGGGAGGAGATGGAAGAGATGTTCAGAGGGTCAGGAAATTGAACAGAGGTGAATAACAATGGGAGATGGGGAACTGGGAGTAGCAACCAGAAGGTCCCAGGTACCAGGGAAGCAAGAGCATCCCAGGACCCCACAGGGATGACAGTAGCTGAAATATTCCACAAAGGAGGGGGGAGAGCCTGTTGAGACCATATCCAGAGGTCAGCCATGCCTGCCACCCCAGTTGAGGGATGAGGCCACCCACCCATCTCCAAAATTTTAACCCAGAATTGCTCCTATCTAAAGGAAATACAGGGACAAAGAGTGGACCAGAGACTGAAGAAAGGCCATCCAGACTGCCCCACTTGGGGATCCATTCAACATGCAGAAACCAAACACAGAAACTATTGTGAATGCCAAGAAATGCTTGCTGACTGGAGCTTGATACAGCTGTCTCCTGAGAGGCTATGCCAGATCCTGACCAATACAGATGTGGAGGCTTGCAGCCAACCATCGGACTGACCACAGGGACCCCAATGGAGGAGTTAGGGGAAGGACTGTCAGAGCTGAAGGGCTTTATCTGGCATCCATGGGAGGGGAGGCCCTCGGTCCTGTGAAGACTTGATGACCCAGTGTAGAGGAATGCTAGGGTGGTGAGGTGGGAGTGGGTGGGTGGGTGGGGAAACAGCCTCATAGAAGCAGAGTCAGGAGAAGATGGGATAGGGGGTTTGCAGAGGGAAAACCAGGAAAAGGGGTAACATTTGAAATGTTAATAAATAAAATATCCAATATTAATAAAAGAGTAAAAAAAAGAAATTTTGCACCTCAAGTTTATGAAAAGAAAAGCTAAAACACACCATGACAAAGAAGTACAGATGGTGCTAATTTATTTGACTGGAAAAAGGATGATATGTCATAATTGCTCCTTTGATAATTCATGATCTTTTTTATTTTATACAGTAATCTTAAATAAAAGAGTTATTAAATATTTTTTAATAAGTAAAAGACCCAGTCAATGGAGTTATTGGGTCTCATGTTGAAAGGCCAAGTCAATAAATCAGTGACTAAGTATATCAATCAATTTGGGGACTTTATTTTTATATTGCCTGCTCTGTCATAGGTCTTGGATTCTCTGGGGAACTTTTTCTCTCAGAATGAACTGAATCAGTCAGAAAACAGTGAGAACCCAAAAGCTTGGACAAGGAGTTTAACAATAGAACTATGTTCAGAGGGGAGAAGGAAAAGATGGGAATGGAAAAGTAAAAGATCATAACAACCCCAATAAGTTGCTATAGCAATAAAGACATAAGGGCAAAAAGAGGAAGTTGTTGCTGGAGACCTAAGAGAGCCATTGTCATGAAAGGTCCCTGAACCTCATTCCCCTCTGGAGCCAACAGTGATGGAGCAGAGACAGCACCCTCCAGGAATAGGCTTTCTGCCTGCCTGTTTCCAGAAGCACCTTCTAGAAACTGAGGCCAGCTGTAATCTAAAAGGCAAGGGGACCAGAGGACACACCCCACTCAAAGGTCAGCAGAGCAGAACCAGAGTACCCATTCAGCCAACATTATATTTACAGATATGTGACACCAGTGAACCCCTTAACGTCTCGGAAGAACAATTTGTAAACGTAAAATAAATCAAGTACAAGCATGTGGTGGGCAAACAAAATACCAGCTGCTCTTTGGTTTATGATGGGGCCATAAAACATTTTTCATTAAGTTGTAGATATTGCAGGTAGAAAGTAGATTTAGTACCCCTAGTTACTGGACACTAACAGCTCAACTTAACCTATCATAATGTGCTTGGAACACTTGACCTGCAATTGGATATTGCAAAAGGTTATCTACCACATATTGCTAGCTTGAGAAAAAAATCAACACAAAATACAGTTTGTTCTGAATATATATCTCTTTCCCAGTAGAGCCATTGGAAATTAGAGCCATATAATGGCATGTACCTACCATGTAGAGCATGGAGACAATTACCCCCAACTGCCCAGAGAACACATCACGAGAGCTAGCCACTCAACACTTGCCTCTCCTAAAGGAAGAAGAGAACTATAGAAAAGCTTTTCCCTAGTTGCCTATGCAACAAAAAAGCAGAATAATTTTGGAGGTAAAGGTGAAAGCATCATGACTTCCATCTTCACCTGCAAGCTAGCACAATTAGAAAATGATACAATTTCAATTACTCACTTCCTCGCAAAGAAAACCCAGAGCTTTTGAGAAAACACAGGCCTGTCACTGGAGCAGGTGCTGACCACCTGAGCCAGCTTCCACTCACAACCGTTTGGAATAATGGTGGCAGAGGTATACGCATGAAGGCAAAGCCATCATCTGTCAGTGCCATGAGCATCCAAAGCCCATTGGAGTAGGGCAGACAACCCCCCACCCCCTTCACCGAGTGCCTCCATGGAGAAAAGTTCCAAGCAGGCTGAGACAGTATTTTTGAGTGAAGAAAGCAGTTTGTCTGTCTTTCTACTATCTTACAGCAATGCCAAAGTAACAATGCCATTATCAGAGCGAGCTCTGTCTATACCTCACTCAAACACATTCTTCGTTGTGGTAAAATGTACATAAAGTGTACCATCTCAATCCTTTTTAAGTATACAGTTAAGTCATGTTAAGTACATTCTCATTGTTGTAAAACCAACCTCCAGAACTCTTTCATCTTGGAGAATGGACATTCTACACTCATTCAGCAATTTTCATTTCCATCTGGCTTTGATTTCTCTATACTGCTCTTATGAATGGTGTCATCTTATTTTTGTGAGTGGCTCGTCTTACTTAGTAAAATGTTCCAGCAGGTCACTGAAGTTGCAGGTGTCTGAATTTTGTTCTGTTTCAGGATTGAGCAGTATGTCATTGTATGGTCACATTTTGTTTATCTGTCCACCTGTTGTAGGCTACTCAGGTAGTTTCTGCTTCTTAGCTATCATTCATAATATATGACCATATATACAAATATAAAAATAGAAAGTCTTTCCAAAAGACTCTGCTTTCAGTTCTTTTGAGTATGCTCACAGGTTGAGTCACTGTTATGAGGTTTTTCTTCACTCCCATGCTTAAATGTTCTGGGCTTTAGATTACCTGATTTTTTTTATTTTATTTTATTTTTTTTGAACAGAACAATGTGGAATTCTTCCCTCCACACGACAAATAGTATCGTGTGGAGGGAAGAATCTGACAGTTGACATTATAGCTTCAAGGTTTCAGTTGCCATTTTAGAGCTGGGAGTATATCTCAGTGGTGCAACATTTGCCTAGCATGTGTGAAGGCTTGGGAAAATCCCAAGTACAACCAGAGGAGGAGGCGGGGGAGGGGGGGAGTGAGCGGCAGTGGAGAAAATAAAGCAAAACCATCTTAACCCTGTAAAGGCTATGTACTCTTGGTTATGTTCTTTGATGTCCCTGAAACCTGTGTTTTCTCCCATAAGTGGACTCCTCAGATGATTGGTCTCCTAGAAGTGTCATAGCAAAGCACCGTGTGTAGTGAGCCCTTGCAATGTACTTTTCACAAATCTAGATACCAAAAATCCCTAATCAAGCTGTCCATGAGACCGGTTTTGTTTGTTTGATTGTTTTTTGGTTGTTGTTTTGTTTTTGGAGAACTCAGAGGGGGAAAATCTATGCCACACTTTCTTCTCGCTGTCTCCTGTGGATGTTTCTAGAAGTCTTTGGTGTCCTTGAAATACAGCTCAATGGCTTCGAAGTCTATGCTCTTCCTCTTGTGTGCCTGAGGCATTCTCTTTCTAGGGGTGCCTTAATTCCCTCGTTTTACAAGAACAGCAGTAATTGAATTGAAAGTCATACTATGAGAAATGTTCAAGAGAGATACAGGATACAAGGGACATAATTCAACATCATAAAAGCAATTTACAGAATGCCCATAGTCAATATCAATTTAAATGGAGAGAAACTCAAAACAATTCCACTAAAACCAAGACAAGATTGTCTTCTCTCTGCAGAGCTATTGTAAGATAGCTCTTACAAAGTTATTGTTCTTAAGTTATTGTTATTAAGTTATTACAATAACTCTGCGGAGTTATTGTATTTAAGTCATAGTGAGAGTAGTAAGACAACTGAAAGAGACCAAGGGACACAGATCAGAAAGGAAGAAGTCAAAGGATCCTTATTTGCAGATGATACGATAGTGTACATAAATGACCCTAAACATTCCACCAGAAAACTCCTACCACTGATAAACACTTTCAGCAAAGAACCTGGATGTAAAATTTACTCGTAAAAATCAATAGCCATCTTATATACAACTAGCAAATGTGCTGAGAAAAAAATCATAGTAACAACACCTTTGGCAATACTCTCAAATAATATAAACTAGCTTGGAGTAACTCTAGCCAAGCAAGTGAAAGACTTATACAATAAAAACTTTAAGTCATTGAAAGAAATTAAAGAAAAGATCAGAAGATAAAAAGCTCTTCCAGTCTTGTGGATCAATAGTTTTAGTATAATAAAAGAAGTCACCCTACGAAAAACAAAATGAAATCACAAATTCACAGATAAATGGGTGAAACTAGAAAAAACAAAAAACAACAACAACAACAACAACAACAACAACAACAAAAACCATTCTGAGTGAGGTAACTCAGACCCAGAAAGACAAGCATGGTGCGTGTTTGCTTATACATGCACACTAGCTATTGAGTAATGACAGCCATGCTACGCTGTGCAGAACTACAGAGGTTATGTATAAAGTAAAGAACTAGAGGGGTACATATAGATGCCTCTAGGAAGGGTACTGGAATGAATAGTTATGGATGAATGATGGTAGTGGACTGGAGCATGAGGATCGTATGGAAAAGGGGGGAGAAGGGAGATGGGGGGGAAGGGAGATGAGGGAAGAAATATGTAAGGAGACAGCTAAAATTAAGGGTCATCTGAAGGACACAGTATACAAGCCTAATACACTAGAAGCTGTCTAATATATAATATTAATACAATAATAATCTATATATGACTTATATATGTATATTCATTAATATATAAGTCATATATTTATTCCTATATATGAATATATATATGTATATATATATATGACTATATATATAAAATGAAAGGCAATCACCAAATGATGGGGCAGACTAAACCCAAAATAACTATCTTTTCTCATGAAATGAAGCTTCCAGTGCTGGCATTGAGTTACATCTAATTGAGTTGTTGGCCAAATGGGCCCCATGGGAACCCCCAAACAACCCAGGCATTGCCAAGACCATAGGTTGCTCTGCATAAACTGACAGCAGGGCCCCATTGCTGAAGCCAACAAATACATATTGACTCTGAGTTGTGCCTGGTGTCTGCATAAGCCTTCATACCTATGGACTGGCATCCTTGGGACAGGAAGGTACTCTACATGCTACCAAAAGAGAAATATGGACAACAACTCAGCCATGAACCCTTTGATCCTACCTGTAAGATCTGCTGGTGCAAAAATGACACAATGTCTGTGGGAGTAACCAACCAATATCTGATCTGATTTAAGGCCCACTCCAAGAAATGAAACCCCCTTACTGTATAGAGACTGCTTGGGTTACAAAGGACCTGAGACTAAATAGTCCTAAATTAAAACCAAGTATTACAATTCAGAGAGACAGACAGAGAGAAAGAAAGAGATTTTAAAGACAACAATAAAATAACACCTAATTGCTTCTAACTATAATCATAGATCAATGCCTTGCTCAGCCATCACCAGAGAAGCTTCCTCCTGCAGCAGTTGGCAACAAATACAGAGACCCACAGCCAGACAATTTGTAGAGAGTGAGAGACCTCTGAACATTCAGCCCTAAATGGGATGACTCTATCAAATCCCTTATCCTAGGGTTCAGGAAACCCTTCAGAAGAGTGTCAGAGCCAAAGAGGACAGAGGACATGACAAAACTATTCTGAGTCGACATGATCAATGCACATCTGATCTCACAGAATATGAGGCAGTATGCCCAAGGCCCGCACAGATCCATACCAGCTGAGGTCCTAAAGCTGAAAGTAGAAGTGGACACACGACCCCATTCCTAACCCAGAAGCTATCTCCAACTGATAACCACTTGCAAATGAAAATTTAGTTTCCTCTAAAGGAGTCTCACTGGAGAAACAAACCACTCTTAAGGATAGGCCATACACCCAACAGTAGATGGCCAATGGAAAATGAACCCAATACCTTTGGAAGTTCCTTTTCTCATAATGCTGTGTCAGAGCTCTTCCTTTTAAAAAATGTTATCTTATTATCTTGATTATATGTATATGTTTTTTTACCCTACAGATCTTTTGCACATATATTATGGCTTTCAGTTTAGTGTTTCTACAGGATGCCTGAGTGTACGAATGAATTGGAAGGTGCATCTCATGCCATCTCTTGGACTCTTCCTTCTGTTTAATTCTTTTGTCCAATTCCAACATGGTAGTTTTTGTTTTTTCTTACTCTATTATATTTTATATTATACTATATTATATTAAGTATATTATAATCAAAGATAAGGCTGTTTATTTCTAATGAGAGACAGAAAGAGGTGGATCCAGATGGGAGGGGACATGGGTATGAGCTTGGAAGACAGAGGGAAAACCGTAATCAGGATATATTATATGGGGGGTGGAGGAGTCTGTTTTGAATAAAAGGAAAAAGGGAATGAATACAGAAACAGAATCTTCCAGTGGCTTTAATTTTCAGTGATCAGATTGGGTATTACTCCCAATTATTTAGATTTATATCTAACCTGAGAATTACTTGGGATCATTGAAATTGACTTACTGTCAATTTGTGTAAATAATTTATTTTAATCAAAGTGCCAAAGAAAAGAAAGAAAGAAAGAGAAAGAGAAAAAGTGTCACCCTAATCTAGTATGAGCTCATCTTAATTTGGCTGTACCTGCAAAGACTGTATTTCGAAGAAAAATACCACTAGCACATACTAAGGTTAATTTTTCAACATATTCATTTGGAGGGCATGACTGAAGCTGCACCTCTCAGCATCCAGAATTTCTATGGTTATTTCATGACCTTCTATGTGTTCCAGCATCCAATCTTCTAAATGCAGGAACTCCCTTCCCTACACTGGCTGCAGGGCAATCTGTCCATTCCTGTTGACTGAGTGCCATTTGACTCCTGCTAGGACTGCATTCACTGTGAGCAGCTGACTATGCTATGTCCTTTTTACCCCTGGGAAGAAGAGAAAACGTTAAGTGTGGACTTCTGGGACCTTAAGCTTACAGTAATCTGTTGGTCTCTGAAGAATACACTCCTGCTGCTTTGCATCCTTCCCTTGTCCTGGAAGACACAATGTCCCAAAGATTAGAACCAAAGATCTGCACGGTCATTATGTCTTTCCCCTGCATGCTCAACAGTGATCACATCCAGAAAAACCACACAGCAGAGAGGTACAGGCTGCCTATCTGATATATTGCCTTCAGATGTTCGCCCACATCCTGTGTATGTTCTGCAAGCCGGGAGACACAAAACAGATTTACAAGGAATGGGGGTAAAATTGCTTAACTCCAACCATTTTAACCATATCGCCAATAAGTGACCTATTTGCTCGTGTGCCCTGTGCACTAGAGGATAAGCATTTTCTAATACAGGACAGCCAGCATTTCCAGAGGAGATAAAAGTGGGCAATGATTGTTGGTGCCCACAAAGCATTTATTATTTAAATCCTTTAAGGTGATGTTATAACCACAATAATAACAAGTTAAGATTTCATTTATGAATTTCCTGAGCCGTATCTATTGGGAAAGGTGTAGCTGAATGCCACTTGGCTTGTTTTCAGAAAATGAGACCCTAGGGCTGTGAAATGAGCTTCTAATAGAATTCAGCAGAGGTCTTACGCTCATCTCCATCATTCAATGGCTCAGCCACCACACAAGCTGGCTGCCCAGATAGTGCCAAGCCTGTGCTGACCATGGGGATGCAGGCAAGTAGAAGGGATAAGTCACCAGCTCAGCACCACAGACTCCTCAGAGCCTGGACAAGTTCACCTGGTGATCTATTTACAGAGACAGCTTTTACAAAATATATATTATTTTTACTAAAGGTGATTATGCTGGGCAGGTTTCTAAATTCTAAGACAATGTCAGAGTATTCTTGCTCTTGTTTTATGCTTGGTATCTAGTTGGTTTTCATGAGCAATGGCTTTGCTTTCTAGTAAAAGCATTAAAGAGTCATTCTATGTGTGCAAACACATGTGTGTGGTGCATAATGTGATGTGATGCATGTGTGTGTGTGCGTGTGTGTGTGCATGTGTGTGTGCGTGTGTGTGCATGTGTGTGTGTGTGCGTGTGTGTGTACGTGTGTGTGTGCGTGTTTGTGTGTGTGTGACATGGACTTGCCACCATGTGCACATGGAGGCTAGAGGTCAATCTCTGGTGTCCCTCAGTGGGGTCTCTTGTTCACTGCTAAATGTGTCAGATTAAATGATCTGCAAGCTTCAGGGAGTCTCCTGTCTCTGTCTCCCATCTTTCCACCAAGGCACTAGCGTCATAGACAAATGCTGTGGTCCATGGCTTTTATGTAGGTTCTAGAGAGGTCCATTCAGATCCCCATGCTTGCAGGGCAAATGCTTTATCCACTGAGTCATCTCTTCAGCTCCTAAAGAGCAATTCTTAATATAAACAAATGTAAGCAAGTGACTCAAGATACAAGTGGCCACACACTCCTCTGTTGCTGCCACAAGTCCTCGGCTATGTAAAGTCAACCTGGTTTCCACACATCCTGGAAGGCAGAACATGAGGGTGGCTTATCTCCCATTGTAAAAGTTTGCTCAGTGCTACTAATAGCATAAGTAATTCTGCTGCAAAGCCCAGGGGAGGATTCTTTCATTTACTAACTAGTGAATCAATTCTGGCTTTAACAGATAATAGGTTTTCTGTAGTCTACGCTGCAATGCACAATAAAGAGCCATGTGTAACTCCTAGCAGTGCCTCGACACCAGGTTTCTGAAAAGGAAAGAGACGTTTGCTCACCTCTCTTTCACCCATTTTTCTTTCAGCATGTGGGAAAGGATACTCAACACTCCTCCTCTTCTGCTGGAACCCTTGAGACCTGAGCCAGCAAGGCTGAGGGGGAAAGGAGAAAGCCAGGCTGTGTGCATTGTTGCCCGTGGCCAAATAGTTCAGATGAGATGATGCTGATTACAAGGACTGAAAGAAAGTGGAGATCAGGGATCTGGGGGTGGCTGAGAAAGGGAGAAACAAATGCCTTGGGAACGTTCCAGAAGGCATATATTACCTGCTGGGTATCTTACAACTGCCCTTCAAGAAGGAACGGATCCTACCTGAGGTTAGTGCCACAGGTTCTCACGGGGTTCTCTGATTAGCAGGGGAAGTGGAGAGTCTTTCTTCGGCAGGAAAATCTCATTTAGAGGAAATGCCCCACTTCCTCTAAAGACACTTGGCCAACCACACCCTTCCGTGTGAACCCCCTCTACATTCCTGCCTGAGACAATGACTCGGAATTGCAGATTGCCCCACTCACCTTTCTTCGTGAACATTTTAACCTCGTCTCCCTCTCAAGCCCATGTTTACACAAATACATTTTTAGTCGCAGGTTTTGACCAGCGCTTAAGCCCTCTACCGCCCAGAGCTTTGAGGTCCAAACAGACCCTGTCAATTTATTTCAAATACAGCAGTCAGAACTGAGAAGCAAGCACCCAAACTCACAGCTCCCTCTAACTGCATCTCGCACAACTAGGTGTCTTAAGAGTTCATTTTTCACTTGCTGTGACTCAGCCACAGGGCTCATGTTGACCCAAGAAGCCCTTATCATCTGCTTACAGGCTAGGGGAGGGTCTGGACAACAACTCTGTGTCTTTTTCCTAACTGCTTCCCTTCAGGGGCTAGCGGAAGGAAGTTTAAAAACTACAGCCCCCGGTGGTGAAATGACAGTCAATTTCATTTTAAATGGGTCACTGAATATCTCCAGTGGTGGTGGAGGTTTTTTTCCATATCTTAAATATACTGTATTATGAAAAAGCTTAATATGATAACTGAGAGTTTAGAATCTTTTTTTCCCCAGAAGGCAAAAAGTCTCATATTTCCTGTTACTCACCTGAATCTTTTTTCTCTGCTGTAAACTGTGTCTGAGATATTCTTTAAAGGGCCTGTCTAATTTCGCACCAGTACTCTGTAAGTAGGACTCTTGTTCCTCAGAGCACTCATGGGGAAAGACTTCCAGACGCTGGCCAGAATACTCTGAGAACTGTTGTCAACTATAACAACTTGAAGCAACCTGCTGGGGCCATCTCCCCAGCAGCACTGGGATGTCCTAAAGGCTTGAGATATGACTCTATAAAGAGCAGGAACGTTCTGGAGTCCCCTTGAAGCCTCTTGGGCACTGGGACAGAGACATTGATGTAGCTTTGGTCGCCTGTACTTCGGTCACTTTGCTTCTGTGCTCCATACTGTGAAGAAAATCAAAAGGTTTGAAGAGAAGTCTTGCTTCTCTTTCATAACCTGAGGATGCTGAAGATGTGTAGAGAGAACAGAGATGAAAGCATCTTCCAGAGAGATCTATACCCCACCCTGCCCTTCAGAGCTTATGACGGTCATCATATCTCATAAGAGGGATTCTGTCAACAAGATAAAGGATCTTAAGATGGGGTGGAGTACTGTATTTTCCAGGAGGGCCCAACATAATCGCAAGAATCCTCACTTGTGGGAAAGGAAGGAGAGTGAATGTCATAGCACCATATGTGCCTTATCATGCAGACTGTGAAGAAGGAAAATGGCCTAAGCCAAAAATACAGGCAACCATTAGAAGCTGGAAAAAGTTTAAAAACTGGGCTCTCCACAAGAACCTCCACAAGTTCCAAACCAGTGCAGGGATTTTAGCTCACTGAGGGCCAGCTTAGACTTCTGACCTTCAAATTTTAAACCAATGCATTTACATCCTTGTAAACTTCATTTTACAAAGTTGTTACATCAGCAATAGGAAAACTCATTCCTGGAAGAAGTGGAAAATCCTGTTCTCTAAAGGTCACTGAGCTACAGATTTGAAAGCACCCATTAATTCTGTGAGTGTTCAAACTTGGTCCCCTAGGACCATTAGCATAAACTACATTGCTAAGAAAACAAATAAGCCTCTTCATGGGCAAAGCCTTCATTTTTGTCCTAGGTAACTCTGTGCCCTCAGTATCTAAAAGCATATCTGGCATGTGTTGGTGGTTAGTACAAGTTGCTGACTACATTGGGCAGTGAAGAGCACTTGGCTAAGACAGTTGCAATGCAATATTCAGGTGCAATGACCTTTGAGAAACAGAACTAGCACACTTAGGAATCTCTCTGCTTCCAATCCTGTCCCCAGAGTGTCCTCTCTGGGCTTTTCCCTGAGCTGGCCACTGAGCCTGCCCCTGTGCTTCTCCAGTACTCCTCTATATTCTAGTCTGAGTAGTTTTTTTAAACTACACCATGGGTGTGCCTCTCCCTTGTTCCTGGCACAGGAGCTAAGACGAAGAACAAACTGCAAAGCCTCCAGAGGCATGCTACTGCCTTTGCCTGTTCCACCTCTATTCCCAAACCCCTCCTGCCCAAGGCCTTTGTTCATGCCTTTCCCTCTCTCATGAATTGGTCCCCTTTCTCCACTAGCACTACCAACCATTCTCCCAGGTGACTCTTGTTCATTCTTTATTTCCCTTCCAAGTGTTACTTCCTGAGTTGGGGGGTATATCTCAGTGGTATCTGGCATGCACAGGGCCATAGGTTTGATATCTCTCTCTCTCTCTCTCTCTCTCTCTCTCTCTCTCTCTCTCTGTGTGTGTGTGTGTGTGTGTTGTGGTTCTGATACTTTGGGAATCTGCGTGTAAATACTGAAGGTCCTGTACCCCAATTGGTTCTTGATCGATCAACAAAATCAATAAAGACGCTAGCAGCCAATGAGCTGGGCGGAGTAGGCAGGACTTCCAGTTTATCGTGGGCAGGCTAGCCTACGAAAGGGAGGAGAAATGGGTTGGCCTTGTTTCAGAAAGAGAAAGTGTCATTAGCCATGCAAGACCCTGGGCTGAGTGGCCATTGGCGGCTTCCCCGACTGGGCCTGGGGTAGCAGGCAGGAGATAAGAAACACTACTAAGCTGAGAACAGATGTAGGGTGCTGAGTTAGGACTGAAGGTAACTGAGCAACTGAAGGTGAGGGCAGATTTAGGGTGCTGAGCTGGGAGTGAAAAGAAGGGCATGACAGCCAAGGAAGGCCTAGAAGAGCCCGGCCATTTAGCTAAAGCATAGCAAAAATAAGCCTCGTGTGTGTGTGTGTGTGTGTGTGTGTGTGTGTGTGTCTTTCATCCATGGATCCAAGGCAACTTGGGTGGGGCTGGTAGCTAGGTCTGCCCTGAGCTTAAAGCAGGGTAGTAGGAACTACATGCTACATGTGTGTGTTTCAGGAAACCCTTCTGCCCCCAAGAGTCTCCAGGATGCAGTCCTAATGGTGCCTAGCTCACAGCTCATTGAGAACAAGCTGTGATGGTTTGAATAAGAACAGCCCCATTTTCTGTACCCAATGGAATACGACTCAGCAATGAAAAACAATGACTTCATGAAACTCGCAGACAAATGGATGGATCTTGAAAATATCATCCTGAGCGAGGTAACACAGTCACAAAAGAATGAACAGGGTATGTACTCACTGTTAAGTGGTTATCAGCCCAAAAATTCGAAATACCTAAGAGTCACTTCACAGCAACAGTAGGGAGCAGTGTGAAGTCCCAGATGGAGGAGTTGGAGAAGGGACTGAAGGAGCTGAGGGAGTTTGCATCCCCAGAAAGGCAGCAACAGTGGCAACTGGCTTGACCCTCTCCACCCCACCACCCCACCCCACCCCTGGTACTCCTGGAGACTGATCCACCAACCAAAGAATACACATGGAGGGACCCATGGTGCTGGCCACATATATGGCAGAGGGGGTCTTGTTAAACATCAGGGGGAGGAGAGGCCCTTGGGCCTGAGGGTATTAGATCCCCCAGGATAGGAGAATGCCAAGGAGGGAAGACGAGAGTGGGTGGGGGAGTGGGTGGGGGAATACCCCTATAGAGGCAGGGGAGTGGGAGGGAATGGGGAGGTTCCAAAGGGGAGATCTGGAAAAGGGAAAACATTTGAAATGTAAATAAAGTAGAAAAAAAAAAAAGAATAGCCCCTATAGGGCTCATACATTTGAATATTTCCTCACCAGTTGGTAAACTATTTGGGAGAAGGCTAGAAGCTGTGATTTTGTGGGAGGTGTGTTACTGGGTGTGGGCTTTGAGGTTTCAAAAGTCTAGCACCATACCTGTCCCTGTCCCTCTTTTCATCTTCTTCCAATCAACAACCTCCTACTCTCAGAAGATGCAAGCCCTTGGGTACTATGTCAACTCCAGGCCTGTCTGTCTACTGCCCTTCTCCCTGCCAAGATGATCACAGATTAATTCTCTGGAGCCATGAGCTCCAAACTAAAAGTTTTCTTTTATAAGTTGCCTTCGTCACAATGTTTTCTCACAACGAAAGTAACTAAGACACCAGCTTTGACTTTGGACCTCCAACCTTCCACGCCTATGGAGGTCCACCCCACCCCACACTCTCATATGCTGCGTAGCACATATCTGTGACTTTCACAACAACATGGGGGCATGCCTAACACAACAACATGGGGGCAAGAAAGCAGTGGTGGTTTCCCCCAAGCCATACCCCCCACAAGTAACAGAGCCAGGGATAGAACCCACAGGTTCTCACACTTTTCTATTACTCCATCTTATTCCTGTATGTGACCATGGGCAAGGACAGAGGAAACACTATGAAGACTGGAGAAGGGACTTCTGAGAACTGACCCCAGCACAAGGGCACTGGCAAATGACAGGGCCCTGCCCTTAAGTACAGTGTCATTTTCTCCTGGAGGAAGAGGAGGAACAAGGCTGTCCATAGCAATTGTCTTAGTTAGGGTTTTACTACTGTGAACAGACACTTAACCAAGACAACTCTTATAAGGACAACATTTATTTGGAGCTGGCTTACAGGTTCAGAGGTTCAGTCCATTATCATCAAGGTGGAGCATGGCAGCATCCAGGCAGGCATGATGCAGGCAGAGCTGAGAGTTCTACATCTTCATCTGAAGGCTTCTAGTAGAAGACTGACTTCCAGGAAACTAGGACTAGGGTATTAAAGCCTTCTCACAGTGACACACCTGCTCCAACAAGGCCACATCTTCAAAAAGTGCCACTCCCTGGGCCAAGCATAAGCAAACCATCAGGTAAACCCATGACAGATAGCTCAGGGTCCAGCTGGTATTGACTAACTGGACTTTGCAGTCACATCTACTCATAGTATAAGGAAGAGAACAAAAAGAGGACTTGAAGAGTCATGAGTCACAGAGCAGAGGCCATGAAGAATAGAATTTTGCCCACCTCCAGTTTATATACTGAAATTGACTATATTACAATGTATTTAAGAAGATAGTGCAGACCAAATGAGGTACAATGGGACTGCATTTGGAGAGAGCAGTTTTAGGAGATAGAGTTGAATGAAGATGTAAGAATGAGATTCTAATCTCTTCAGATCCATTGTCTTAGAAAAGGAAGAATGTGATCTCTACCCATTGAAGAAAGGCCACACACATAACAAAACAAGGAAAGGCTGATATCCACCAGCCAGGAGGGAAGCCCCCACCAGAGCTCTGCTATGCCGGTACAGGTACAGGATCTAACGTTGAGTCAGTAGAACTAGGAGAAAATCAGTATCTTTAAGATCTGTTCTATAGGATAGAGCAGGCCATGGTATTTTGTTATGAACAGAGTCCAAATGTTTGTCACGTTCATTTATCTTATTCAATGGTTCTGAATAAGAATAGTACAGCAAAGTCAAGTTTTGCTAATGGGTTGCAGCTTTTTGTCAGCCATGGGTCAATACCTCCAGCTCTTAGTGATGGTACTTGCATTTTCATTTGGGAAATTCTGTCCCTCTCCTGAAACCCAGACCTGTTGTGATTGCAGTCTTGATAAAGCTGTCAATTAAACCATAGAGTCTTTATAGCAGAAAAATGACCCCATGACCCCTAACCAGGCCATTATTACATGGCTAAAGTTTGAAATTTGAGTACATGTTTTGAGAAAATATTGATGATAACTTATTTTGATTGGTAGTACCTACAAAAAAAATATTAGGACCCAACAAGTCCTAGTACCTAGATTATTGGAGCTAGTATAATGTCTGCCCCTTGTTCTGGCTGGTTGGCCAGTTTCTTTCAGTTTGATGGAACCTTCCAGACCCTTCTCATAAATTCTTCACTTGAACTTGGTCAAAAGGCTAAAGACCAGTCATAAATTCATTTTCATTTGGTCCCATCAAACTCAAACTTGATGTCTAGCAACCAAAAAACTAAAGGACACAAGGGTCTTTCAGATTTCTGCTGCATTTTCCTATACCAATGGATTAGTTTTACCTAAGTATGCAAAGTAGGATGAATATGCATTACTGAAAGCCATTTATGATTTGGCCAGAGTTTTAAAACGTAAGAAGTTTAGTGATTAACTGATAATGGTGTTGTAGGTCTGTGACTCCAGCATTCAGAAAAGGGATGCAGGGGGTCTATACGAGCTAAGAACAGCTAGACTACGTACTGATGCCCAATACAATCTCAAATACAATCACACAAAAATTGACTTTAGTAACTAGAGCCTGCATTAGAAAAAAGAATATGCTTTGAACAAAAATATATGATATGAAATTTTCAAAGAAAAAAATTAAAGTTTTTTAAAGAAAACCAAAAATGGGCTTTGTTTCTGGAGATATTCTTTCTGATGATGTTTCTTAGCAATGCAAAAACAAAAAACAAAAAAACAAAAACAAACAAAAAAGCATTGTTTTGGCCCAATGTGGTTAACGATGGAATTGTTATATCTATGCTAAAACATTTGAATAATGATTAGGAGAATAAAGAAAGCGATATGTGTTTTAAAATTAAAATCATGACACTTCAGGCAAGCAAGATAGTGGAACTCACCTAGCAAATCAATGAACAGGGACTTATTTTATTATTCTCAGGCTTTTTTTTATTTGTTAAGAGCTCTTCTTCCTAAAACCCACATCAGAGGTCTGGAGGCAGTAAATGAGAGAGAGAGTGCTGAGAGCAAATCACCAGAACTCTTGCAGAGTTGAGAGGACACAGCTCTGTTTTCCAGGCTGAGAATATTTATGCTTTCTCTACCTTGACAGGGGAATGGAGGATGGAAGGGTGCTTGCTTGATGTGTGTATTAGTCAGGGTTCTCTAGAGTCACAGAACTTATGGGTAATCTCTATCCAGTAAGGGAATTGGTTAATGACGTACAGTCTGTAGTCAAACTCCCCAACAGTGGTCAGCAGCTGCTGTGAATGAAAACCGGAGGATCTAGGAGTCACTCAGTCCCACAAGGCTCACAGGCGAAGAAGACTGAATCTTCCGCCTTCCAATGTCCTTATGTAGATCTCCAGCAGCAAGTGTGGCCCAGATCAGAGGTGTGCGTACCACCACACCTGAAACTTGTGTCTTCCAGACTCAAGATCTAGATCACAGGTGAGCCCTCTAATCCTGGATTGTAACTCACTCCTGATATAGTCAAGTTGACAATCAGAAATAGTCACTACAGTGCGTAATGAATATTTAAGGACCTGCCTTTGCTTACTAGAATAGGCCTGACATTTTAAACCCTGTCTTTTTTTTAATGAACAATTAATTTTTGATGTTCTCTTATTGTGAAGCATATCATTTTTAAAAAATAACGTATTATATGAACGCGGCTGAGTGTATAAGGAATACTAATAAGCTCTTTGTGACTCTTTGAGAAATAGGATGTGATCAGTTCCTTGGAGAGTTTTATATTTCCCTCTTCAATTACTTCCTGATTCTCTCTCAAAGAAATAACTAGCATCCTGAAGTTTTATATTAATCATTCGCTTGCCTTCCACTGGAGTTTCATGGCATATATCTGGTTCTTAAGGAGTAGATTGTGTGTAATCCTCAGTGACTTTAGTCCTATGTTCACCACTGCTGAGCCTTGTGCCCAAAGTCTATTGATTTGGTCATAATTACATAGTGTTCTTACTATATAAATGCACTTTACGACTCCAATTAGCTTTACCACAATGAAATACCTGATGCAGCTAGCTTCATTAAAAAAAAAAATTAATAATGTTTAAGACTTATTTATTTTATGTATACGAATGCTCTATCTGCATGTAGACCTGCATACCAGAAGAGGGCCTCAGATCATGTTATAGATAGTTGTGAGTCACCTGTGGTTGCTGGGAATTGAAGTCGGGACCTCTGGAAGAGCACACAATGCTCTTAGCCTCTGAGCCATCTCTTCGACCAAGACAAGTTTTATTTAGTTGACTGTTTAGCAGGTTAGAGGTCATGGTGGCTGTATCAAGTCAGTCCTGTGAAGGCCACCTCACCTTGTGTTGGATACCAATGGGAGCAAAGTCAGTAGCACAGAAGGTGATCACATCTGACCACATTTTGAGCAGGGGCAGATGAGGCTGACTTGCTCCTTTAAAACATTCTGCCAGAAGACCTCAAAGGACGTATGAGAAACACTTCATCCCCACTAATGATCTAATGATACCTCACTCTGCCTCGCCTCCCAAAGATTCATCTGCTTCGTTGTAGCTCTGTCTCAGATACCAAACCTTCCGTTATAATGGGTCCCAAGGGAACTCAAGCCATGCTTAAACCATGGCATATACCACAGTTAGTCTATTTCTGATGGATTGTTCTTGAATTGTGTGCTTGTACAGCCTTCTGTGTCTACACTATCTATTACATATATACAAATGTTTCTTTAGGGTACATGGTGGGTAGAATTTCTGAGTCACAAGTTAAGTGCAAGTACAGCTTCCCTGGGAAGTACAAATATTTCTTTTCTATATAGCTGTGATGGTTTATATTGCCTCAAGTAAAAGATAGCATCCCAAAAGTTCCACGTTTTCAGACCAAGGAAAGACATATGGCTTAATGGTCCTGGTACTTTCTCTCCCCAAAATGGCGGAGAGATGGGGAATCCATAGACCACAGTAACCCTTCCACTTGTGATCCTATCAAGTGTTCCTTTTATGGTGTGAAAAGAGATATTTCTCACTTAATCCGTTTGTTAGGAGTGTGTGTGTGTGTGTGTGTGTGTGTGTGTGTGTGTGTGTGTGTAAAGAGAGAGGGATGTGCACAAACACATGCATATGCACTTATGTGTGTGAAGGTACACATGGACATTTGTGCATGTATGTGTGGAAACCAGAGAACAGCCTCATCTGTCATTCCTCAAGAGCTGTCTGATAATTTGTTGAGGTGGGGTCTCTCTTTGACCTGGAATTTACCACTAGGATAAGCTGGCTAGCCAGAGAACTTCAAGGATCTGCTCTCTGTCTCCACCTCCCCAGTGCTGGGATTATAAGCATATAATACTACACCTGGCTTCTTTGCATCTCTCTCTTTCTTTATAAGTGAGTTCTGAGGATCTGATTGGCTGCCATCCTTACCTATCGCGCACTTTACTGACACAGCATCACCAACCAAACTCTCAGAAAACTTGATGGAAACCTCCAGAGACTTCCCAGGAAAAAAATCAGTCACTTAGCAAAGTGGCTCTTAGATTCCCATCAAAAAACAAAAGAAAGAAATAGTATGTACTTGTGCTTCGAGCTGATGCCTGACACTACTCTGTTTTGGTTTATACTTCTCTGATAATTAATAGCATTGATAGGTTTTCCTAAGCTTGTAGGTCCAGTACCTGCATCTTGCTCACAGCTTGTAGGTCCAGTACCTGCATCTTGCTCATGGCTTGTAGGTCCAGTACCTGCATCTTGCTCACA
>JADRCH010000288.1:1971950-1990122 GCA_019843965.1 Rhynchomys soricoides | reverse complement strand
GCATCTTGCTCATGGCTTGTAGGTCCAGTACCTGCATCTTGCTCACATGCTTTTCCTGCTTCTGTGCTCATGTTCTCTTGATTCTTCTGAAGTTCTATATTCTAAAGATGCTACTCTTTAGAATCAATAACACGATTTGTGAATACTGTCTTCCATTTCTTGTTTACTTTCTTCTCATTCGCATCATTGTATTTTTTTTGATGATGATCTGAATTCTTCATTTTAATGGACTTGAGTCTGTCACTGTTTGTGGCTAGTACATTTGGCCCTCTTTAAAATCCCATACTTACTCTACTTCTTTAAAATATTCAGCCATAGACTATTCTAAAATTTTATAGACTCACCCTTTGCATTATTATTTTACCACCAAGATTAATTTGGGGTTATGATCTAAGGTGAGACTGTTTTCAGAATGATTTTGTAAAAGGTGTATGTGTGTGTGTTTGTATATGTATATGTATATATGGGTGTGTGTATGTATGTATGTGGTTTGTATGTGTATATGTGGCTATAAATAAATAAATGGATAGATAGGCAGGTAGACAGACAGATAATAGTTGATGATCAAAAATTATTAATTATGAACTTAACACCATTTGTGAAATAGACTGGTTCCTCCCTGTTGATCTGTGCAAATAAGTTTCTGCATATTAATGGCCTTTTCTGGACCCTTCTGTTCTGCTCCATCGCACTTGTTTATTTATTTTGTTATCAACATCATGTTTTTAATTACACAGTCTGTTGAGTTTTCATGTCCACTACTGCAACTCTCTCGCCAATAGTCTTTCTTCGAGATTCTTCCACATAGATGTTCAAGTTAGCTAGTCAAGTTCCAAGAAAAAAAAAATCCAGTACAGGTTTTAGTTTTAATGGAATCTCATCAAATTATAGGTCAACTTCAGATAATCTTTGCAAAGCCGTTCCTTCCCTAAGCATTGTTTGTTTGTTTATTTTTTTCATTTTTCAATATAAATATGTGTCTTAGTTAGGATTTTCCTGCTGTGAACAGACACCATGACCAAGGCAACTCTTATAAGGACAACATTTAGTTGGGGCTGGTTTACAGGTTCAGAGGTTCAATCTATTATCATCAAGGCAGGAACATGGCAGCATCCAGGCAAGCATGGCAACAGAGGAGCTGAGAGTTCTACATCTTCATCTGAAGGCTGCTAGCAGAATACTGGCTTCCATGCAGCTAGGGCTAGGGTATTAAAGCCCACTCCCACAGTGACACACCTACTCCATCAAGGCCATACTTCCTAATAGTGCCACTCTCTGGGTCAAGCATATACAAACCATCACAATATGTATGCATGTATGTATGCATGTATGTATATATGTATGTAGTTTGTTTCCAACAGTTTTTGCAAACATTTTCATTTCCATTATTCATAAGCTATCTTTTTCATAGACAATCACATCTGAAAGACATGGTAGTTCATGTCTTCCTTTCAGTTCTTATGGTTTTTTGGGTTGTTTTGTTTTGTTTTGTTTTGTTTTTTTCTGTCTTGACTGGTACATTGCTGAATTGAAGTGATGGGGACGCACCTTCTTGTCTAGTTTACGGTCTGAAGAATAACTGAGCTCCCTTCTCTCTCCTCATTTTCTAGTAATGGAATTCTCCAGGCTGCTACGTGTGCTGCTGGCAGCCTTCTTCAGCTGAAGAGACCTGCTTTGTCCATATCTCATACTTCCTAGTACAGTGCATGTCAGGTAACAGGCTAGCCTCAGGTCCGGAGACCCAGTCCCTAAGTCCCAGCCTATTAGGGGACTGTGTGAGGGTTGACTGAGTTGTTCCTCAGGTTGTGCCACAGTCCTTCTTCCTGTGTTTCCGCCCAATCCTATTTTCTTCTCTTCCCTTTCATAGAACACAAACTTGTGCATTATGCTCCTGGTTTTAATCCCCACTGCAGAGTCTTCTGAAAAAACCCAAGTTGTGACAGTGTCTGTCATCCGTTTGCCAAGAACTTTTGAATCTGGATGAATACTGAGTTTTCACGATTTGTTTTCTCCAAATTTGGAACAATCATGTTTTTCTTTTCTAATTTCTTTATGTGGGAGCAAACAGAAAACAACTGAAATTGCACTGATGATCTGAACATACTTTGATCTTGATGGAATAGATTGTGCTGGGTAGGCTCCTGGGCCACTTTGGGGCAAATCCACAAGCGTAGCCAGGCTTCTCTCTTCCTCTTTTCTTTATGTTTTGAATTTTAATTAATACATAATAGTTGGACATATCTTTGAGTAGAGTATGGTCATTCTGGATACATACACAACATATAATGATCAAAGCAGTGTACTATGATTTAGAAGTACCTTGAGTTTGCTTCCCACAAAAAATCTATTTGGTGAAATCTAATACATGCTGTGAGCTGTTAAGAGGCTGAAACTTTAATCTGAGTTTATCTGCACTGTTTAGAGGTAAGGTCTTTGACTGGGACAGACAAAAACATTAGCTGGAGATGTCATGACCGGATTGTATGGGAGGGAGGGATTGAGGAAGAGCAAGAGAGAGAGAGAGAGAGAGAGAGAGAGAGAGAGAGAACTGCATGATCTCAGGACTCTGCCAGTGAAAAAGCCACTACTAACATCCACAACTATGAGCTAAAGTAACACCTTTGGGAAAGACCTTAGAGTGACCTGATCTATAAGACAATTAACCTTGCCTTCTCTCCATGCATGTCTCAGGGTGTCCCGCCAAGGGGTAGAGGGGATATTCGTCAAACACTTCTCTTCTAGTTCTTTATAAAAATACATAGAAGAAATTGATTTAGAGTGTGTGTCATCCTCCCATAACAGAAAACTTAAGAGAACACAGAGACTTCATTAAACATGCAAGTTTTGATTTATATCATGGCTAGCTCTGTCCAGATTGCTTAAACACAAAACTTAGAATGGCCAATAGAATTTTGGGAAACTCACAGTTCTTGAAGCAAGAAAACCCAAAACCAAAGCAAGAGCATAGGATTTGTGTCTTCAGACAGCCCACTTTCGGCTCACAGAGGGAACTCTCTCTATGCACTCACACGGTGAGTAGCCCCTTTGTGTTTGTTTCATACGTACAATAACTCATCAAGGAGGACTCCGCCTCCTAACCTAGTCACTTCTCAAAAAGCCTCATCTCCAACCCATTTTGTTGGCATCAGGATTTCAATAAATCCATTTTGGGAAGATACAAGCACTGAGAAGTCGAAGAAGGTAATGATCACTCCAAACAAGTTAATAGTTTTCATGATGGAGCAACTGCATATTTGACCTGCAAATTATAAAGAAGGAGGATGTAGGTAGTGATAGAGTACTTCAGTAACATACGTGAGGTCATGGGTTCAATCCCAGGCACTACAAAAACAAAAAATTTATATATTGCTTAATACTCTTTAAGCTGTGCCAATAGGGTTATTAATTTTTATTCATGTCCTTTCCCAACATTTTATTAAGTTCTAATTAGCAAGCTAAAATTAAATATCTGAGTGTGTATGTGTATAGATGATAAATGGTATACGAGATGAAGTTTTAATATACGTATACGTAGTGAAAGGTTTACAACTAGCTCATTAGCATATCACCTCACATACTGACGATTTTTATGTTGAAAACATTTAAGATTTACTCTTAACAGTTCTCTGATAAGCGTTGTTGTTAGCAGTAGCCACATGCTGTACTGTAGAACTCCAGAACTGATTAGTTTTGTATAATTGAAACTTTCTACTCTTTGAACAATGTGTCTCCCGGTTTGGGGCTTTTATTATTACCTTTAAATCTTTTTAGTCCTTTTGATAAAGGCAAAATTCTATCCTCCTCCATTCTCACTAATGAAGGAATTTAAGAATGGACTAAAATGGAAGCTTATAGGAAGTTTTATTAGATTAAAAGAAAAATACTTCAAGGCAGAAAGCCTGTAAATCTCAGCAGTTCCTTTCTTCTTCCCAGAGAAGAAAGGAAACATCGCCAGATGGTTTAAGCTAGCATGGAGATCAGACAAATATACAACATATTCTGATCATGATTTCCCCCACCACACAGCCACACCGTCTCTTCCCAGAGACTCAGGTAGGTGAATCACAGTATCCCTCTGCCCTCTATTACCATCTCTCCATTCTCCCCTCAGCCCAATAACAGTTCCAAGAGCCCCTCCCCACCTCAACTTATTTCACTGGAAACTCTAGCTTTTGGTTCAGACCCAAGGTCCCCTAGCCCTTTCAAACCTATCTCCCCAGACAATTATTTATTTGCCTTACTAAAATCTACTTACATGATTCCCCTCTTCCCATTATGCCTCCAACTCTCCAAAGTCCACTCCTCTAGGTATCAACAGGATAGACACCCTTAGCCACTCTCAGCATTTTCTCTCAGCACACTTCTGTTTCTCTCTGCCAACCACGAACTTGCAGAAGCACTTCTTACCAGGCAATCCACAGCTGTCACACATTTCTAAACTACAGAAAGAACAATAAAAACCAAGGAAATGAACTAATAGGTTATTTCTGCACCATGGGTGAAATGGGCCCATTTAAGCCAGATTAGATTATATTAAAGGCAGGTTTATTGGGAAGCTACTACACTCAGAAGTTCATTGACCCTGAGGACCAAGGCCAGGGAAGTCAGTCGACTTTTGGAAAGAGGGGAAGAGCAAAGGAGGGAAAGAGAAGAGTGAAAGAGTGAAAGGGGTGTAATGCAGAGAGAGAGAGAGAGAGAGAGAGAGAGAGAGAGAGAGAGAGAGAGAAAGAGAGAGAGAGAGAGAAGGAGAAGAGAGACCAAAATGTCTGGATTACACAGGGAGAAGCCTCTGGGCGAAGGGCAACCCAGCTACTGGGCTGGAAAGTTCAGGGATGGGGGCAGAATATGCCAGGTAGGAACTGAGGGATGCTGGGAGAACCTGGAAGCCAGGTCTGCTTTGGTTATGTAAAATATATACCTCAGTCCCTTGTCCCAGGTCCAAAACCAAATAAGAACATGTACCCAACAAATACGAGACAGATGCTAACACCTGAAATTGCCACAATCATTCCAAATCCCAGATGCCCAGACACCAGCACAAAATAGGATCACTATTTGTTTCCTTCAATGAGAAAGAAAGCAAGCTGGGTTTGGAAGGATGGGAGGAGAAGATGTGGGTGGGGACAAGGAAAGGAAATCAGTGGGAAAAAGACTTTAGTTTCAGGTTATGAATATGCATAAAGTTACACACACACACACACACACACACACACACACACACGCCGGTTCCATGGATACCATCAAGAAGAGGCTGACAAAGATCAAGTATGAATTAACAAGCACACTTCTATAAGGAGATCAAGGACCACTACACCCTGGCACAAAAGCTAGGTGGCAGTCCAGTCATCCCCCTGTAGGCCAAGACTTTGTTAGCTGCCTCCAGCCCCTGCCTGAAGCATGTTGCAGTTCCTGCTGAGGAACTGAGGAGATCCCAGCATTGGGAGGGCAATCCTTCCACCCCAGGTGCCAAATATCTGCCATACCCCCTGGGTAGTCCTCCTGCCTCCATCTCTGATGCTTCTGGCCTTTCCAACCTGTCCCCTCCTCTGGGGTTTAAACAGACCAAGTCGCTCTCCAGGAGGAGTCTGTATTTTTTTGAATAACCCCCCTACTCCCCACCCCAACTTCTAACTTCTGCCAACTTCTAACCCAAAATTGCCCCAGTGCCTGTCTGCTTAGTTCTGTGTGTGAAGGGGTGTTATAGAAACGACCCTCCCTTTCTCCTTGTTCTTGGCCAATCATGAAAGCAGGAATAGTAAGGAATCTTCAAATAAATAAAAAATAAAAATAGTACGGTGTGGTGGTTTCCTTGGGATTAGCATGTAGAATCTGTGAGGCTGACTTTCTCCGCCCCACCTCCAACCCCTTAGTGTTCTCGCCTAAATGAGCCCTAAATGAGCGAAGCTAGTTTTGTTTTACCCATTTCCCGTTCCACTTCCAGACCTATTTTTGTCACACTATTTCTATCTTTTTAATGACAACCCGAGCTATTTCTATCTTTTTAATGGCAACCCCAAGACCAAGTTCTCAACACAAAGGAGATTTACTTGCTCCTGAGGGACAAAGGGCAAGGAATGAGACAAAAACAGGAGATAGGAGACAAGGAGTGGGGAAAGGGAGCAAGGGAGAGGGTAGGGGGAGAAGGGATATTTGCCCTAGAGGGACAATGAACTGCCTCTGAATGGAGAGGAGACAGATGTGGCCCATCAATGGCAGTTTGTAAAGGGAAAACAGATAACCCTGTTAGGATGAGGTGTTTCATTTTAATTAGGCATGCTAATTAGGTGAGCCAAAGGGCACTTTTGATTGCTGGAGTTCAACACTTTCGTAGCTGGTGGTCAGCCTTAAGAGAGGAAGGGGCCAAATAAGGGAATAGGCCTTAGTGGCTAGCTTTAAGAAAGTAATCTAACCATTTAACAAGGCAATCAAATGGGGGAGAAGGGCCAGGCCTGCCAGAACCACGGTTGTCATGCTCAGGCCTACTAGAGCCCTTCCCTCTGTACCCCACACATACTATATAAGCCGCACCTTAATTTCACCTTATTTTTCTTCCACAAATAACATAGTAGTGGTTTATTCAAGATATGTCTCTACATGCCCCATATGTAGCAGTATTTTGCTTTCTATAGTCTATATCACAGGCCTTCCTTCCATTTGTGATCATTTTGTCTTGCCTCATAGTAAGTAGAGACTTGAGAGTTTCTCTTCATGAAGATCATTCAAAGAAAACTCTCTCTATTTGTATTTGTTTGAAGCCACTTATGTACCAGGCACCCAGAGCACCAACAACCTGGGACTCCTTTAAATGATGTTTTACACACACACACACACACACACACACACACACACACACACACACACGAGGGGTTTGGGCCACTTAGGCATCATGAGTTCAGAATATCACCCACAGAAAAGCATATCAGGTTGTAAACCCTCCATCAAAGTCTTTGCTCTGTACTGGGTTCTATGCAGAAGTCTTGTTTCCTGTCGCTTGAGACTCAGAGTCCAGCTCTTTGCAGTATCATGTAGTGGGAAGGCCTCAGTTGGATTTGTGTTCTAGCTTCTGCTTTTAGTTCGGTTTATGGAGCTTTCTGTCTCCTCACTCTCCTGTGAGAAATGTTTTAAATCACCTCCCCAGTGTCTCAGTGATGTAAGAAGGAAGGTTGTTAGGAGTGATTTACCTACATTGTCACTGAGGTAGGAGTTTCCATTTGTAAATCAATTAAGATAATCACAAACTAGTGAAACAATCTAAAAGAAAGAAAACCGACTTGAAAGAACTATGTGCAAATTGCTCTGTGAGAGGCAGTTGGCAACTACCAATTAACAAAGGCTATTTGTGAGCCAAGTGCTTCACTGAGATTTTTCTTATAAAGACATGACTCCTCCAGGGAATTCACTAATTCTTGAACCTCTAATCAGACTATCGCTCACTGGTCACCCAATATACACATAGTTGAGTACAAAGGAGAAGAATCAAGGAAGATTTACTATGCCCCAGTTTCTCAACTCGAAGAGAAGTCTCAGGCCAGTAACGTTTATGGGAGAATTTTGTCTTTGCTGTGTTTGATTTGACTGCTAGTCCCATGGTGGTTTCAACCCCATGCACTGACTTAGAAACAAAGGCAACATTCTATGAACATGTACATCCCAGTTCAGTCTCTAAACTCCTCCTCACCAAGGGAAAAGTTCATTGAAGTCCAAGGATTCCCCCAAAGACATAACTTAAATCAAGGGTGATAATAGGATTTTACTACCATTCATCTCACCAATTAGAGGTGTCCCTGACAGGTAAGATAGGCAGAGTAAAGGCGGGAAGTGCCAAATAGTGTAAGTAAACAAGAAGTTTTACTTTTCTCTTTTAAATTGAAGGCTGGGTAGGCAGGAATTATTGATACTAGGATCCAGGCATCTGCTGCAGCACCAGATGACAGCAGTAATGGTCTCATGGCATTGGGGCCATATCCCAACCTTAAACGAAAGCTCCTCCCCTCTAGCCAAGCCAGTTTAGTAGGAGTTAGCCAGGTTTGCTGCCATTGGCATTTCCAATAGTACTGCATATGCAGCCACCAGCTAATAGGGAAGAAATACCCAGCATGCTGGAGGGGATGAATGACTGGGGTTATTTTAGGGGTTTCAGAAGCTGTTTAATAGTGTACACTCGATCTTTATTATGAAAGCAATGACATATTCTGGCATTCAATGCCATTGAAACCTATGTAGAATGTAGCACTTGTCATTGCAATGCAGCTAAAATGTTGGTGGGACAGAACGGTAACTATTTTCAGACTGATGAATGTGTGATTATGCCCGAAGGGAAACATCATCAGGTTAGCCAGGCTTTGTAGGGAGGAGAACGAACACCAGATAAGGCCTGGGGGCAACTAGAACTGGTGGTGGCATCCACCACGGAAGGAATTCTGATATAGAATGGCTGATGAGCTTAGGGCAATAGATTCTGCGTGCAGCAGTTGTGTTATCTGGCTAGTTTTAAAGTGTTAGAACTGTCTGGTGTTTTCCATTCGCAGTGTCTAAGGTGGGCAAGGGAAAGGGCACAGCCGGGGCAGTCATTGGCGGCTTGGCAGAGCTAACCATGGAGTGGTTAGCAGGTAGAGAACAATCATAGCTCCCAGTGTTCATGAGAAAAGCATCAGAGCTGGTGGCTTGGAAGAGCTGAGTGAGACAGCTGTTGGTGGAGAGCACGGACCTGAGGTAGGAGCTGTGTGATTTTAAAACTACATGCAACAATAAGAGAGGTAAACCCTTAGCCAAACTAACTAAAGGGTACAAAGACACTATCCAAATTAATAAAATCAGAAATGAAAAAAGGAAACATAACAACAGAAACTGAGGAAATTCAAAAAATCATCAGATCCTACTACAAAAATATATTCTCAACAAAACTGGAAAATCTACATGAAATGGATGGTTTTCTAGACAGATACCACATACCAAAGTTAAATCAAGATCAGGTAAATTATCTAAACAGCCCCATAATCCCTAAGGAAATGCAAGTAGTCATTAAAAACCTCCCAACCAGTGTTTTAGAGATGCCAGTACCATGAGATGACCACCAAGAACAGCAGCAACAGTGGAGTACAGGCATCTGGAGCCTGGAAGACAAGGTGTGTGCTACAAAGGGCAGAGCTGGAGAAGTGATTCAAGCCCTTGGAAGAATCCAGAAGATCATGAGTGGATCCCAGTCATTGGACGGCTGGAGTTTGATTTTGCTATTGATTGTGACTCTGCCCTGATATTTTTCCCTCTTGAAGAAAGAAGTTATTTTAGTGGAGCCCACAGTTAAGAGACTTTGAATTTTTAAAAGACCTTGAATCTTAAAAGATATTGGATATTTTAAAGGGATTGAACTTTTAATATGCAAGACTGTAGGACTTTTAAAGTTATTTAGATTTTGAGGATGAATAAGAAAGTAAGGGTCGAGGCTTAATGGTGATGTGTTTGTGTGTCAAGTTGACAAGGAGTCAATTGTACTTGGCTGGTTTTGTGTGTCAACTTGACACAAGCTGGAGTTATCACAGAGAAAAGAGCTTCAGTTGAGAAAAAGCCCTTCATGAGATCCAGCTGTAAGGCATTTTCTCAATTAGTGATCAGGGGACTAGGGAGTCTTGTGGGTGGTACCATCCCTAGGCTGGTAGTCTTAGGTTCTATAAGAGAGCAAGCTGAGCAAGCCAGTAAGAAAAAGCCCTCCATGGCCTCTGCATCAGCTCCTGCTCCTTGACCTGCTTGAGTTCCAGTCCTGACTTCCTTTAGTGATGATCAGCAATGTGGAAATGTAAGCTGAAAAAACCATCCCCCCCCCCCAAAAAAAACCAAGGGAGATGGTTTTAGTGCAGAATTCTATCAGACCTTCAAAGAAGAGCTAATAACAATACTTCTCAAATAGAAGGAATATTACCTAATTTATTCTATGAAGCCACAGTTACTCTGATACCTAAACCACACAAATACCCAACAAAGATGGAGAATTTCAGGCTAATTTCACTTATGAATATTAATACAAAAATAATAAGATTCTTGGAAACTGAATCCAAGAAAACATCAAATCTGTCATTCACCACAATCAAATAGGCTTCATCCCAGGGATGCAGGGATGGTTTGATATACAAAAATCCATCAACATAATCCACTATGTAAACAAACTCAAGGAAAAAAAGTTACATGATCATCTCATTAATGCTGAAAAAGCCTTTGAAAAAATACAACACCTCTTCATTTTAAAAGTCTTGGAAAGATCAAGAATTCATGGCACATACCTAAACATAATAAAAGCAATATATAGGAAACCAATAGATGGAACTAGAAAATATCATCCTGAGTGAGGTAACCCAGACCCAAAAGGATATGCATGGTATGACTCACTGATAAATGGATATTAGCCAAAAAGTACAGAATACCCAGGATACAACCCACAAACCTTAAGAAGTTAACAAACAGAAAGGCCCAAGTGAGGATGCTTCAATCCCACTTAGAAGGGGAAACAAAATAGTCATAGAAGGAAGAGGGAAGGAGGAATGTGGATGGGAGAGGGGGGGCAAAGGGGGAACAGGATCAGGTTGGGGGGGCAGGAGAGACGCCCAGAGGAAGCCCGGATGGCCAGGAGAATGAATGGAAATAAGCAGCCTCTGGGCGTGGAAGTTGAGGGGACCCTCTAGAAAGTCCCAGAGACCTGGGAGTTAGGAGACTCTAAGGACTCAATGAGGGTGACTGTAGCCAACATGCCTAACACTGGGGAGAGGGGACTCGATGAGTCCACCTCCAGTATACAGACAGGGCCTCAAGTGGAGGGATGGGGTTACTAACCCACAATTGAAATTTCTGACTAAAATTGTTCCTGTCTAAAAGAACTGCGGGAACAAAAATCGAGAAAAGACTGAAGAAAAGGCAGTCCAATGGCCAACCCAACTTGAGATCCATCTCATGGGGGACACCGAGGCCTGCCAGTATTACTGATGGTATGATGTGCTTACAGATGGGACTCTAGCGTGGCTGCCCTCTGAGAAGCCCTACAAGCTGCTGACTGGGACAGATGCAGATACTTACACCCAACCATTGGACTGAAGTAAGGAACGCCTTATGGAGGAATTTTTTGTTTTGTTTTGTTTTGTTTTTGTTTTTTGGGGTTTTTTTTGTTTTTGTTTTGTTTTGTTTTTGTTTTCCGAGACAGAGTTTCTCTGTATAGCCTTGGCTCTCCTGGAACTCACTCTGTAGACCAGTCTGGCCTCGAACTCAGTAATCTGCCTGCCTCTGCCTCCCAAAAGCTGGGATTAAAGGCGTGCGCCACCACTGCCCGGCTCTTATGGAGGAATTAAGGGAAGGATTGAAGAAGGTGAAGGGGAGAGTGACCCTGCAGGAAGACTAGTCGTCTCAAATAACTCTGGAACCCTGGGAGCTCCCAGAGGCTGAGCCACCAACCAGGCAGCATACACAGGCTGGTCCAAGGCCCGTGGCGCATATGTAGCAGTGGACTGCCTGGTCTGGCCTCAGTGGGAGAAGATGCACCTAATCAGGATGCCGGGTTGGCGGGAGGGGGACCACCCTCTCAGAGGCAAGAGGGAAGGAAAATGGGATGAGGAACTGTGGGAGGGTGTGGGGAGCAATGACTGAAATGTAAATAAAATAATTTAAAAATAAATAAATGTTAATTATTTATTTTTAAAAAATCATATAGTCAAGCACTTGTGGGGAAAGCCCATATCTGAGCATGCTCAATTAGGAACAATGGTCTTAAGCATGTTCAATTTAAGAGCATATTTCAGGACAGAAAAAAGTCAGTTACTTTCCAAGACATGCTTAGTCCAACTCTATGGATACCATGAACACGAACCCATTTGGATATGTCTAGATCTTATCATAATGAAGACTAACATGGTGCTTCTGAGCAACAGAGTTTGTGTTATAACACAGCAGACAGGAACACCTCTGGGCATGTTTAGCTTTCTGTAAGAAGTTTTAGCTGCATTAAAGGAAAAGATGCATCAGCTTAGGAACCTGCCCTCAAAGATACCTGCATAGCAGCTAGCAGATCCTGATCTTCCAGCTTCCAGTGGGAGGCAGCAGTCACTAGTTCACCATGGCTTGTGGCTGGGTCACTCTAACCTCTATGGCTATCTTCACACAGCCTTATCAGTCCATCCATTCACCCCTTAGAAAGACTGGCTTATATAGATTTTGGTTATTTGCTGTTTGTTTAAACAAACAAACAAGTTCATAAGTTTCTACAGTGCTGCAAGTTTTACACATGGAGATAGCCCAATGCTTCTCAAACTAGAGAGAGGAGAGAGGAAAAGAGAGAGAAATTTTTATTAAAGAATAAACTTTTGCATAAATCAATATCTCCATTTTTTCTGCCTTTTACAGGAATCGAATGTGTTAATCCCTCCCTTGTGACAATCCTGTAACCTCTTTTCTTCATATAATTCCAGTTCTTGTCTCTGGGCCAGTGTGCCAGATGTATTTGACGCGATGGAAACATCTGTGTCCCACAGCAGCTGGATTGAGGGCATTTATTTCTGTTCCCTGCACAGGATACTACAGAACTCACTGGATCTCCTGTAAAATTCTTGTTTCAGAAACCACAGGCCGTTTTCTGATTTAGGGGCTCCCTAAATTTTAACTTGTGGAGCTGGAAGTGTTCCTCCAAAGATAGTTTTGGATTTTTTTTCCTCTGAGTAAATCCTGTGGATTCTAAATAATAGTTGGAGTCGTTCAATTGGAAAAACACATGACTCATATCCTAAATCCTGACAATCTCCAGGTGCTCGTGGTTACGCTGAACCTCCATGAGCATTTGTTCTTACATTCTGCTTACAGAGCTAATGTTCAGTTGCTTCAGTCCTTCTTGGACTTCCTACTTACCTGGCAGAGTGAGTTTTTACCAAGAACAAAGCCTCCACTAAGGTTCATCCAGGCTTCATCCCCAGCGCTGTGGGTTTTATGGACCAGAATCTGGACATAGAAATCTACATTTTCTTACAACCGTTTTCTGATTAAATTATTTCTTTGAAAGACAAAGAAATGTGTTTTCTCTATTTTCTCTAAAAATAGTTATCATTTAATGAAAATAAGTTATAAAACAAAAAATACTCTCTCAGTGTTTCCGGAGGTCAGTCCTCTTTGAGAACCCCTGGGAACCTCTCCGTTACTGACAACTAACAAATCTTGTTGGCTGCAACGTCTAGTCCCTCTGGTTCCCTCTAGTGGAGAAGAATAAAATACACTTTCTACTCTTGAAACCGTTAAGTGTGAAATTGGATTAAAATGCAAAGAAACAGTAAGCATTCTAAAATCAGCAATGCACCTTCCAGAAAAATCACTCTGGACCCATAATTGATGGGAAAGCCTTCCCTATGTGCTTTCTAGGTAGGCTCTATGAATGTAAGCCACGGAAAGAACTGTCCCCACTGTCCTCTCTAAATCTGCATGAGTAATTGTACTTTCCAAGCATGGAGCAAAGGAGGTCTTAGAACACGTTGCATTTTATGGTGAATCCATATCATCAGCTATACTTGACTCATCTTCCATAGAGAGGAGAAATTGAAAGGAAATTGAACTCGGTTGAATATTTCCTCTGTGCAGGTCAAATGGCATTACGCTGTAAAAACTCTAGAGATAGCATGATAGAGGGCTGAGTGGATGGGAATGACTGCCTGTGTTTCTTGCCTGATTTGCCTCCAGGCCTGGAATAGTTTAGCAATCTTCTGTGTGAGAGCCTTGGTCAAAATCCCTATTATCTTCGGAGATCAGTGCCAACCATTCTGTTACAGAGGCTGGCAGCTCAGGGCTGCCTTGGCCAGCATTAGCCAAGGGCCTCTGAGTATTTTCCACGGGCTGTGGAAGGTCAGCCTCAGAATTAGCCATTGGGTTTCTAGCTAGAGCCGTTCCTTAGTAGAGAAGGAAACAAGACACTGGAAAACAGATGTGTTTTGCTTGAGAAGTTTATTCCCCAGTGGACTGGGGAGCAAGTGTTCTAGTGTGATACATTTGACAGACCTTGAGAATGGACAGCCAGCATATAGCAGAAAGGGGCAGCTGCATATTCAAGATGCAGCTTCATTCAGCACTGCACCACCTGTAATGGGAGATGTGTGCATTGTCATTGGTACCCACTGTTGATTCCAGCCTCTACATCTCATTTAAATCTACCTTCTCTCCATGACCACAGGCAGCATTCTGCTACTGGGTTCTGGAAATCGTTTCTTGGACTCTAAAACAAGCATGTCATTGACTACGTTTACCAAGTAACAAGGGTAACAGTTTTACATGCCAATTTCCTCAAGTCACTCAACCTTAAAACTTTTCAGTATAGCTTGCTCTTCAATGAATGTAAGGAAGTAAACCTAAAGGAAATGTTAAGGTTTAAATAATAATAATAAAATATTAATATTGCATGTTAATTGTACTTGCTTTAAAAATGGAATTATTAACAATGCCCTGTTGTGTGACTGATTAACAAAACCAGCTCATAGTAGACTGGAGCTGTAAGAAAAAATGTCTGAAGACACAGTGTAAGCAAACTATCCATATAGATGCAACAGCTTGGTGTGAATTAAAATGTCTGACAGTCAAGATCCAAGAACATTTATAAAAATAATTTATGCGCTCAGACTGTAACAGTTAGTGAATGCTTGCATGGCATTCATGAAGCCATAAGCTTGATCCTCAGCACTTAATAAACTAAGCGAGCACACACACACACACACACACACACACACACACACACACACCGAAATCCTAGCCCTTGGGAGATGGAGGCAGGAAAATCAGAAGTTCAAGGTCACCTTCAGCTGTGTGGCAAGTTCAAAGTCAGACTTGGACTCAAGAGACTCTATAATGTAAAATATTAAATATAAAAAGAATGATTTGTAGACAACCTTTTTTTCAAAGCATAGGAAATTTTGCTTAACTCTAGTAATTTTTTTTTTCTTTTTCTAACTAAATAAGAATTCTGAAGAGGCATGTACCTCTGGAACTTTCGGTAGAATTAGTTGAGTTCTACATAATTTAGTAGAATTTAGTGGAATTAGTGCCTTTCCCTAGAGTCACAGGCTTATCATTTTCATCAGATTCATAACCACAAGAAAGCTAACTCCAATTGTTATGCTGTGAAGTTTCTGTGGTTGTAACCATTTGGAATATATAAATCTGTAATGGTTTTAAAAAGTATGTTGAAGACATAAAGTAAAATGTTAGGCATATAGTTCACTTGAGCTCTTATTTGGGTAATTAGTTTGTTTATAACTTAACATCTCTTCAAGTATTATTAGGCATGCCAGATTGGGAAAAAAAAAGATGTCTGCTATGAGCATAATTTCTTTCTTACCTTGTCATTTAGATGGACCCTAGTAAGCAATGATTTCAGTATGGCTCATTTTACCTCCACATAAAATCATCCTCATCTTAATAGAGTATGAGAAGCCTTTTATACCCTCAGGTAACATTTTACAAATAAATGTAGAGGTTTTTTTAAATTATAATTACAATTAGTGGCATAAAGTTATAGCTGATGAGCTAGTTAACAATCATTACTATCTTGATTCAAACATTTAAAAGATGCCACCTTACCTTTCAGCATAGCCTGATTTCCAAAACTTAGCTAAAATATTGCCAGTCAGTAGAAGCTCTTGAACTTATGACATGAACTTTGACCCGGGAAAGTTCACATATGGAAGAAATCTTCAGTGTGGCTTTTAAGCCCAGGAATGAGCTTAGTTTAAGTGGTCACAGGTCAGAAAATTAACCCAAATAAACTAAAAAGATAAAAATCCTCTCAACTAATGGTTATCATCTTCATTTTTATAAAATACTCATTAAGTAATATAGCCAATAGCTGCCAATTAAAAGGAGATAGAAACCATTATTTCCAAGGCCATTGTCATGGCTGGAAATAGGAGGTTGCATGAGCAGCCTTGGATGGTGCCTATGTAGTGGAATGTATAGACTAAATTTTGAAGCTGCTATACATCAGATCTTGGCAACCCCCAAAGTCTCCGTGTTGAAGGCCTGGTCCCTAGAGTGGCACTATGGGGAGGTACTAGAGTCTTTAGGGTGTAAGGATGCAGGGGAGGCCTTTGGGAGGTTGAAAACATAACCTTAAAAGGGACTGTGTGGCTGTCTCCTCCTTTGTCTCTCTTTTTGATTTCTTAACCAAAAGAGGAGAAGTTTTTAGTTCTGTCTTGTATTCCCAGAATGTGTTGCTATGTGTCCAAAAATATGGTGCCAACCTAGTTCAGACATGATCTCCCAAATGGTGATCAATTTTTCACAATCTACAGTAGTTTTCTCAAGGATCTCCACATTAACAGAATGCTAACACAAACTGAGAAGTACTTTGTAAAGGTTAGTTTCTGGAGATTTAGCTAAATCTAACTAACGATATAAAGGGAATCCCACTACAGACACAAGCATATACATAATAAAATGGGACCAAAAATGGAGAGTCGAGGTACACCTGAAAGCCAGCATTCACAAAGCCCTAGCTTCCAAATCAGAACGGCAGCAAAAAGCACGTCTACCGTATAAATGCTGTTCATAGTATCAACAGCAGAGTTCGGAAAAGTGAGCTTGCTCTCATTGACTGAACAGTAGTCGAACTCTCTGAAGCCCGTTTTAGAAGCCAGGCCCTTCAGCCTCTTCTCTAGCTTCTGTCTGGCCAACAAAGCAGCACAAGTTCAGGGACTTGGAGAATTGTATCTCTGCTGGCTAGAAAGATGGCAAGAATACACACAAACAACCACAGGACCCCAGGGCGATGGTGTATAAGTTCACACCTAGAAAAGAGTTGTGCTAAAATAGGCGAGTAGTCTACTTAGAATGCATTGTAAATAGGAGCAGACTTGATGAACGCTGCTTCATTGTGAGCAAGGCAGGTCCAGCGCTTCATTGGCAGCTGAGGTCTTTATGCCTCTGTGAAAAATCACTTTGTCTTATTCTCAATCCAATTCTTAGCCTTCCAATTCTTTTAAGTGATACAGTTAGTTTACACTTAAATACTGAAGAATCACTTGACTGAAAGCAAATATCTCACAGGCTTGCACTAGATGTTGGCACTCTTAAACTGTTTATAAACATATGCGGGCTACTCCAGATCTTTCCACCTCACAGAGTTTTCTTAATTTCTGACTCATGCAGTTTCAAGGACTTTTCCAAATAGTTGGACATGGCCTTCAAAGTAAAATCATATGCTAGTTACATATTTAAAACTATGTCTTACAAATATTTTTTCGTTAAAACTGTAGCATTCGGGGGCTAGAGAGATGGCTCCATTGCTAAGAACATATATGGCTCTTCCAGAAGACCCAAGTTTGGTTCCTAGTTCTCACATAAAGTGGCTCACAACTGCCTATAACTCTAGCTCCAGGGGATAAAGTGCCCTCTTTCGGCCTCAGCAAGTATATATGCACACACTGTCTGTCTGTCTGTCTCTCTCTCTCTCTCATATACACTTTAAAATATAATAAAATTAATGTAATACTTTCTGCATACAAATGTTAACAACTCTGCAATGAGATGCCTACCACTTCATACACTGAAGGGGGCACATATATCGACATGTGTGTGTGTGTGTGCCGATGAGATGGTTCATGCCTGCAATCTACAGTCTTCAAGAGGCTGAGGCAAAAGGATTACCATGAGCTTGAGGGCACTTTGTGTTACATTGTGAGAAGCCTTTGACAATAGAATAGGGGTTGAGAAGGAGGAGGGGGGAGTAGAAGAAGAAGAGGAGGAGGAAGAGGAAACAAGAACAAAAGGAATAAGAGCAAGGAAGAGGAGGAAGTGAAAGAAAAGTGGAGGAGGAGCGGGAAAAGGAGGAGGAAGAGGAGGAGGGAGGAGGAAGAGGAGGAGGAAGAGGAGGAGGAGAGGTGAGGAAGAGAAGGAGGGAGGAGGAAGAGGAAGAGGAGAGGGGAGGAAGAGGAGGAGGAAAGGGGAGGAAGAGGAGGAAGTGAAAGAAAAGTGGAGGAGGATCGGGAAGAGGAGGAGGAAGAAGAGGAGGGAGGAGGAAGAGGAGGAAGAAGAGGAGGGAGGAGGAAGAGGAGGAGGAGAGGGGAGGAAGAGGAGGAAAAAGAAGAAGAGGAGGAGGAGGGGGAGGAAGGAGAAGAAGAAGAAGAAGAAGAAGAAGAAGAAGAAGAAGAAGAAGAAGAAGAAGAAGAAGAAG
>JADRCH010000288.1:1958533-1971940 GCA_019843965.1 Rhynchomys soricoides | reverse complement strand
AGAAGAAGAAGAAGAAGAAGAAGAAGAAGAAGAAGAAGAAGAAGAAGGAGACTCTACTTAATTAAATTTAGGTGTTCATAGCCATATTTACCTATTGATTTACTTTTTATATTTTTATCTATCAGCTAGCCAGCCTGGAACTCCTCATGTAGACCAAGCTGCCCTGCAACTCAGAGATCCACCTGTTTCTATCTCCTGAGTGCTGGGATTCAAGGTGTGCACCACCACGCTGGACCCCATAAACTCATAGTATGGTGAAGTATTGTAATATTTTTCTGTATCTTTCACAGTTGAAGTCATATTATGTTTACACACTGAGAGTTTTAAGATTGCACAATCTTATTACAAATACTAAAATGTAAAAGTAAAGGTTGTGCAAATACTCTCTCTTTTTTTTGTTTTTTTGTTTTTTGTTTTTTGTTTTTTTGGTTTTTTTTTCGAGACAGGGTTTCTCTGTGTAGCCCTGGCTATCCTGGAACTCACTCTGTAGACCAGACTGGCCTCGAACTCAGAAATCCGCCTGCCTCTGCCTCCCAAGTGCTGGGGTTAAAGGCGTGCGCCACCACTGCCCGGCGCAAATACTCTCTTAACATCTTTTATCATGATTTTTTTTTTAACCGAGAATTTAACACATGATGTGTACCCCTTCAAGCCATTTGTATATCTCATCAAAGTTAACCTAGCAACTTTACAAGGTAGGTGATTTTGATTTCATCTTTCACCTAGGTTAAATTAATTTTCAAGGTTAGAGTAATCTTATGGTTCATGAGCAGTGAAACCAGTTTCCAGTTTATTGCTACTACAAAATAGTGAGGATTATCTTATCCTTTGAAGAGCACACTTCCCTTGCTTCTACAGAAAGATCTGGCCTTAATTAAGACTTTCAAGCTGAACCGGTGCCCAAAATTTGTCTGAACTGTGCAGAGAGCAAAAGTCTTTGCTTCATCTTTGGTACTACCTAGTGTGCTCTGTGTGACCAACAATGTAGACACTGCCCTATTGGGTGGCTGGTTCCTGTCCCTTCTCTCTCCCTTCGTCCCATTCCTGATGGTCTGCTTCTCTCAACCCTTTATTACATAAACTTTCCCACTGAGTGGATCCCACACAGAAAGCTAAATATCCTACTGTGTGTTTATACCAGTTTGAAACATCAGCTGAGGTCATAAACTGTTTGTGTAAGTAGAATAAAGCAGCATCCTGGGGTCACAGCCAAGTTCCAAGGTGCTAAGGCTCCCGTCAGCAGCTGCAGAACTGATACCACCTCCTTAGACGTGACTACAGAAGAGGCTGTGTGGTTTGGAATAGTGTCATGATTATTGTACTCAAATTTATTGATGTCTCGTTTCCAACTTTCTACACAAAAACTAGGGGGAAACGTGGTCACTGACACTTCCAGTTCAACAATCTATGCACAGGTCTTATCTATCCCATCTTCCTGCCTCAGTTAAGGATATCACCACATGCAGCTTTGTTAATAGAAGTTTGGAGAGTTTCCTGGGTTTCTAGAGATCCGGGTTAAAAATTCCCAGCATCCATTTCTTGTCCTCCTTTGCCCTTGGACACAAACTGATCCACAGCTAAGTCTATTCCTCCAACCTCCTAGCCTTGGTTATGAGCTTTCTAGTCTCCTATAGAGACAACACTCACAGTCATCTCCCACCTGATCACACTGAGTGATTGATTCATCTTGATGACACTTTGTCCAATTTCCCTACAGTCTATATGCATGGTATGGCATTTCTAATATGCAAAGGTGATCATTTCCTGGAGAACTTTCCATTTTCTGAGGAATAAAGTCTAAATGTTTAGAATGAAATCCAGAACATTTATGACTTCATCTAACCTCAGGTTTCCTCCTGGAAACCCCATCTCTAAAGTAAGCATGGCTTCAATATATGAATTTGTCATCTCCCATTAAAGACACAACAAGCTCACTCTCCCATCAGCAGCCCATTTCTGCTCCGGGCAGGTAGAGGTGTGAGCCACACAGCCACAGGTGGGCAAAGCAACTCCTGGTTGAGACAGTTGAGACGCTCAATGATAAGGAGACACTGAAAAGAGGAAAATGGGTGTATAAACCATCTCAAAATGAAACAGCTTTATAGGCATCCAGAGAATCAAAGACTTTTGGAAATATGGCATCGATGATTTCCAGAGTCACCTACGAGACCACCTCTAGGAACGCCTGTAAGGAATTATCTGTATTAAATTAGCCTCTAGGTATGACTGAGAGGAATATCTTCATTGGGTTAACAGAGGTGACAAGACTCTTTGTGGACAGTTCCGGTCCATGGGCTGGAGTCCTCACTGAATAAAAGGGTAAAGTGAAGGAACTACAAAAACATTGCTTCTTCCCTGGGTATGCAATGTGACCAGTTGCCCCATGTTCCTACCCCCATGCCTCCTCCCAGCCCTCGCCCCAAGTCCCACATCATGGACTTTCTCTCAAACTGTGGACCACAATAAATCCTTACTTCCGTAAGATGCTTTTATCGGGTATTTAATCACTGCAACGAGACAGGTAACTAATATACGCACATACTGTTCTTATGGGTGTCTAATTTAAATAAATATTTAAACAGAATATGTAAAGCTTCATGGTGGAAACTCAAGGTGCTGTTGCTTGACGGCCGGAGAATCTACCTTTTGCTTCACTGAGGAAGTTGTGTTTCTGGTGAGAGCTAAAGAAGAAGAGGAGCCAGCATGCAAAGTCCTAAAGAAAGGATGGGTCAGGCAGAGGAGACTGCAAGAACAGAGGCAATGGAGCCTGCATAAAGCTTGGTCCAAGGAAGTCTTGGCAGCTAGCAGGCTTCAGTACAAGGTCAAATAGGAGACTGACTTCGCTGGGCTAAGATAGAAGACCCTCGTGGTCAGAGAAGACCTTCAAAGCCAAGATCCCGTGCCCTTGACCTATGTGGCTCAAAATTCACAGCCTTGCCACCTCTCAGCTTAAGCATCCCATCCCAGCATTCTTTTTTGCTCAGATCTGTAGTCTGAGAAAAGTCTATTCCCTCCACGTCCAAACCACACAAGGCTCTTTGTTTCCCTTCTTCAGTCCTAGTTGTCTCAGCAACCCCTCCCCCTGTTCCTGCAACCTTGTTTTTGTGTTTTCTGCGATTCAGTCCGTCATTAGTCAAACCTCCCGAACAGTCTACCAGTCTGGGTGTTTCTCCTTGTCTTTCACTCTGGCTGGAATTGGACGATCTCCCATACACACTGCTTTCTCTGCAACTCTTTCGAGTGGACCATTTTCTCTTACAGCCCACAGACTGTGGGGCCTGGAGCTGGAGCAGGGAATCTTACTGCTATATCCGGGCTTCTTTTCTTTCTTCACCTACACACCCATACTTTGAGCCTCCGGTTCATCTACCTGGTTTTCCAATGGTTTATAGATCCTTAATTTCTTCCTCTCTCTCGCTGCTGCATCGGCCAACGATAACCCTTGGTATTGTTCTTGTTGCTCGCTTCCGCCTATACACCTCATCCAACCCACCAAGAATGGCTATTACCACCACCTTCAGATGCACCGCTCAGAATGTGACCCTCTCTCCACTCCACAGTTGCCTTCCCTCTCTCCCTCGATTACCACAGCAGTCTCAGAATAGATCTTCCTACATAACATTATAACTAACTCGTGAGCTGAAATCACCGCAGAAGGTTTCTTTCTACTTTACTGAGTGAAAAGGCTAACGTCCCAGAGCTGGCCTACTTAATTTGAGACTTCCTGGCCCCAGGCTGTTCACAGTAACAGTCCTAAGGTTCCCTTTTGTACAGAGTCTCTTCTTGATTCTTAGAAACCAGATACATCCTGCCTCGAAGCACCTGGGCTGCCTGGAGGCTCTCTTCTCAGATCTTCCCACAGCAAATTCGCTTTTTAAAGCATTAATCAAGTGTCAGTTCCTCCCAAACACAAGTACAAAATTGAAATGTTACTGCTCTCCTCATTCCCCGCAGCGGCTTCTCCCCTGCTCTTCTCTTTGTTCCACACACCATTTTGATCTTGTTATTAAATTTCTTGTTCATTAACTTCTGATATATTTCAGGTCTAGAATGTTCCCCCTAAAGACCCACAGGCTAAATGTTTGGTCCCTAGGATGATATTACTGAAAGATTATTGGATGGAGGGGGTGGGGTAGGCCATTGGGGCTTGCTCTTGAAGGGGATAAGGGAACCCCAGGTCCTTCGTCCTTCTCTGATACCCAATTGCTGTAAGGTGAGTGGTCTTCCTATGTCACATATGGTGGCTCCACAGGTCCAAAACAGCAAAGTGATCATGGGTGGAAACTTCTGAGACTCTGAGCTAAGGTAAACATTTACTCTGGTTAAGGTATTTATTTCAGGTATTTTGTTACAGCGACAAAAAGATGACTAAGACTATTTTCTTCTGTTTCCAGACTATAAATCCCATGATGCAAAGATTATTTTCTGTTCCATTTGCTTCTGTTCCCCCTTCCCCATTTAAGATCCATGTCTTTGGAATCGCAGCACATGGTGAAGCATTGAGATTACACGGGAGAAATTAAAGCCTGCTGAGAGTTTTCAGTAGGTAATTGAGATCCAATTAACTCTTTAAAAGGTGGCCTTAGGTGTTTTCTGGCACCAATTTGAAGATAAGCTCCCAGTGGACATGGGAAATAGATCCAATGCCTGGCTAGGAGATATTGCTGACACAGTATTACTGAATGAGCTGTCTGAAAGAATGGAGACACTGAAGAGGACTCAGTACTTGGAGGTTTCAGGGAGACTTATTGCATGACTTATAGATCCGTTTAGAAAGTGGAAAGGGAGGAATAGCAGCCCCATCCCTCCACTTGATGCCCTGTCTTTCTACTGGAGCTGGGCTCTACAAGTTCCACACACAGTCAAAATCTCCGACCCATAATTGTTCCTGTCTGAAAGAACTGCAGGGACAAAAATGGAGAAGAACCTGAGGAAACAGAGGTCCAGAGACAGGCCCAAATTGGGATCCAGCTCAAGGGGAGGCCCTAAGACTTGACACTATTAATGAGGCTATAGTGTGCTCATAAAAAGGGGTCTATCATGACTGCCTTCCTAAAGACCCAACTTGCAGCTTAAAGAGTCAGATGCAGATATTTACACCCAACCAATGGACAGAAGCTGCTGACCCCTGTGGTTGAATTAGGGAAAAGCTGGAAGAAGCTAAGGAGGGCGACCCTCTAGGAAGACCAGAAGTCTCAACTATCCTGGACCCCTGAGATCTCTCAGACACTGAGCCACCAACCAAGCAGCCTACACCAGCTGATATGAGGTCTCCAACACATATACAGCAGAGGACTGCCGTGTCTGGCCTCAGTGAGAGAAGAAGCACCTAACCCTCAAGAGACTTGAGGCCCTAGGAGTGGGAAGGTCTGGTAGGGTGGGGGTTGGGGACATCCTCTTGTAAACAGGGGGTGGTGGGTATGGGATGTGGAATAGTCAGAGGGTGGATCAGGAGGGGAATAAATTCTGCCTGGCCCGGAGGCGTAATGAGAAAATAGTGGGGGAAGCTGTGGCCCAGGACATAGTTTGGATTCCTTTAAAACAGTGCAGGGAAAAGATAGGGAACATCCAAAGAAATGTGGGGTGGGGGTGGGGATCTTGTGAGAGGAAGTGGTTGTTAAGGGACCAGAATTTCCAAACCTCCATCAAAGCATCTGAAAGGAAGGATCCAGGGCTGAGGAGGTGGTTCCATCAGTAAGGGAAGGTGCTTGCTATGCAAGTTTCACGGACTGTTTTCAGATCCCCAGAACACTAGTAAATGTCAGGCACTGTGGCTGTAACCCAAGCACATGGGTTGGGGTGAGGCACAAAGGTGGACAGAGCAATGGAGCTTGTTGTCCAGCCACTCTGGTCCAAAAGGCAAGCTCCAGGTACAGTGAGAGACCCTTTCTTAAAAACTAAGGTAGAAAGTGATGGAGAAAGGACTCCTGGCTTCAACCTCTGGTGTCCACGTGAACCCATATACACATGTATCTACACTCACACAAGTGCATACAAACACATACACACATATACACATACATGCACACTCGTGCATGTGTACACCACACACACACACACACACAAACACACACACACACACACAAACACACACAGCCCTTACACACACAGGGGGAGAAAAAAATCAAATCGAAACTGGGCATCTTATAGGAGTTACCATGACAACAAAGCCCCCATGTCATAGGAATGGCTGGTACTAAAACCCTTGTCACACTGTCATTGGTGAAGCAGCGTTGGCACATTATGGGTCCAGAGAGGCCACAGTTAGCAGTCAACTATGCTTCCCTCAGTGTTGTGAGGCAAGTAATATCACTTCCCCTTTTCCTCCCTCATAGGGCTCCATTTAGCATCAGGCACGAAGCTAATCATAAAGTGACTGCCCTTCAATGGAAGCTGGCAAGTTTTGCTATTGTTCTGTGCAGAAACACCCGTTATGTCACACAGGCAAGTCTTCCATGGATGCCTTGGAGTCTGCGTTTTACTTTCTACTCTTGCTATGTGTTTTCTTCTTCTTTTTCTTTTTTTCAACTGTTATGAGAAAGGATTTTCTAAAATACTGAAATTCAGTTTCTCCTAAGAGTGATACTTGTCATCTGGATCCATCTGCAGGGTGGTGACATGCTGCAGCTGCCAACACCCACCTAGCCTACCCCATCATAATGCCAGAGCAAAAGCCAATTAAAGTTTAAATTGAATGTAGGAAAAGAGAAAGGACTTGCTTTACTTGAAAACCCATTAAATTCTCAATGGCCAGAAAACTAAAAATATCACCCCAGGATTGCTCCTAAGAGGATTTGAACATATCTAGATAAAAGTCATTACCCACAAGGTGTTCAACTTGAAAGCAGATCATCTAGCAGCCTTGTGTGATCAGCCATTTTATGGACACAGACAGTCATTGTCTGCTTTCTTTCCCAAACAAATAAAATGCATAGATCATAAAGTCTTAAGCAGTTAAGATAATATATCCATATAAATGACCTTGTTATTTCACTCTCTTCTAAAACTACTAAGAGACCGTGGAAATTATTTCTTAAAGAATTTCTCCAGGGCTGTTAGACAATCCAAAAGCTATTTCTTAGGATAAAAATATTCAGCTCTGTCTACCAAGAAATTGATTTTATAGAGAGAAATGTGAGTTGCCCAAATTGCCCTTATTTATATCTTCCTTGCAACTACAAATGTTATGTGGTTTTTTTGATTTGTTTTGGGTTTTGTTGTTGTTGTTGTTGTGTTTTGTTTTTTGGGTTTTTTATTGTTTTGTTGTTTGTTTTGTTTTTGTTTTTGTTTTTTTGTTTTTGTTTGTTTGGGTAGCACATTAAATTCTTGTACCCTTGATACTGCCAAAAACAATTTGCCATAGCAATTTAGACATGACAATCTGGTCACTCAAGGCATGAAACTCACTCTTTTGGGAGTTGGGAAACCCAGAAGAATTGGCTCCAGTTTATTAGTGTATGATAATCTAAGAGTACATCCACTTCTCTGTCCTACAAAATCTGCTTACTTCCTTGAAATTTCAGAATGAAATGTGTTTCCACTGAAGTAAGCTTACATAACAATGGCCACCATGGCCACTGTTAACTGTAGGGGCGGTTCTGATGCTAAGGTACTGTTCCCCAGTTGGTTCTTGATCTGTCAGTAAAGAAGCTATGGGCCAATTGCTGGGCAGAAGGAATAAGCAGGACTTGGAAGTAAGTGAAGAGATGCAAGTAGAGTTGACCAGGCTTCTAAAGAAGAAAAGTTGACCAGCCATGTGAAATCTTGAAACAGAGTGGCCACACAGGCCTCTCCTACAGATGGGTGGCCAGGGGAGTTTAGCACCTAAAGTTTAGGGCAGGTGGGAGGTGTGGAGCTAAGAGTGTTGATGAGGGCTTGTTTCCAGGTGGGAGGTAATAGCACCGAGCAATTGTGCCAAAAAGGCAACTTGACAATAAGCAACCGGTGTGTGTGTGTGTGTGTGTGTGTGTGTGTGTGTCTTTTAACTGTGGATTTAAGGAAAGCCAGTGTGGGGGCTGGTAGCACAGCCCATTTCCGGAACTAAGGCAGGGTATTGAAAAGCTACATGCACCAGTTAACTGTCCAGTTCTACAATCCTATGTTCTGTCATAGTGTTACCATCGTCAGCCTTCTCCAGATCGTCAACATCTTCCCCAAGAGACACTCGATAGAACTCGATGCTAATTCTCCACCCCTCCCCACCATCCTCCCCATTCCCTGATGATCACCATTCTACTTCCTGCCCTCGGATTATGAATGTTACAGTAACCTCACAGAAGAGGGTTGCGTAACCTCACAGAAGAGGGCTGCTGCAGGAGTTGTCCTTTCGTGACTGGTGTATTGTACTTGGCAGGGTGTCTTCCCAATTCCTCCAGCTGAAGTATATGTCAAAAAGCCCACCATTTTTAAAGGTTGAATAGTACCCTATTGTGTGTCGACAGTATGAGTGTATATCCAAGTATCAGTGGATACTTCAGTAGCCTCTACATTTGAAGCTGCTCTGGGTATGGACTTACACATGTCGAACGCAGCTTTCAAGAAAGTGAAAGGGGGAGGCTAGAGAAATGACTCAGCAGTTAAGAGTACTTGCTGTGCAATCATGGGGGCTACAGTGCAGACCTCAGTATCCATGTAACAAACCAGACATATCACACACACACACACACACACACACACACACACACTCCACTCTGATGAAGGTAGGAGAAGAATCACTTGGGAAGATAACAAATACCACCTGGCCTTTACACAAGCCCAGGCACATGCACCCTCTCCCACACGCTTACACAGACATATGTGCATATACTCATACAGCTGTATACATACATATATACAAATGTATATTATATCTATATATGAATAAGTAAATAAGTAAATGTTCTTTATAAAGATCATGAAAGGTATCAATTATGAACACTCAAAGCATTCTTCCTTTCCATTTCTCGGTCATTGTGCTTCTTACAGCCAACATCCTGAGTAATATCAAGTTTAAGCTGCAGGTGGCAGCAAATATCCAAATCTCGGGCAAAGGTTTTTTGGTTTTTGTTTTGGGCTGTGTGTGTGATAGTGTGTGTGTGTGTGTGTGTTGTTGTTGTTGTTTGTTTGTTTTTGTGTTTTGTTTGTTTGCTTGTTTTTGTCTTTTAAACTATGCTTGGCTCTCCTTCCTCAGTGTTGAGTCAGCATTCAATTTCACTCTCCAGCTTTCTGGTGTGATGTGGTGGTTTACGAATTTCTCCCCAGTGTTCAGGTAGTTAAATGTGATCCTTATTGTGAGGTATTTAAAGGGATGGAGACGCCCCAGTGACTGTTTAGAGGCAGGTGTTTGATTAGCATAAGCTAAGGTTATTGGATGGAAGCCCTGTGACCAACTACTGAGAGTATGTAGGGGAGCGGAGCCCAGAACACATGCTTCTGGTCTGTGTTGCTTTTAGACTCTACCAGCCTTAGAGTATCACCAGATAATGGCCATTTGGTTTGGGGTCTCAAGCCTAGAAGTTAGTTTTTGTTCTTGCTGTTGTTGTTTCGTTTGTTAGTTGTTTGTTTTAAGACAGGATTTTACATCCACAATGTAGCTCAAGCTAGCCTGGAGCTCAGGACTTTTGTGTCTTGGTTTTCTGAGTGTAGGAGTCACAGGCCTGTGCCAGCATACCTCGTTCTAAAATCTTGGTTCATTAAAGCAGATCCAGTGTGTGGTGTGTTGTTAGCACCAGGAAGACAACTAATCCTGCCTCCTATGTTCGATGTAAGGAATGCCTATGCCTGAAACACTTATTCGGGCTAAACCTTTGAGCTCTCAAGGGCAGTAAATCAGAATTGGAGTCTGAGTGCTTGGGGTTGAAGTCACTTTCCCCAAATACATTAAAATTTCTCAGGCAGCTTCGGGGTTTTGATCCTGCCACCTCTTAGAACTCTGTAAGTATGAGTTTTTGATTTATGCAGCTTTGCCTCTGGCTTTTCTGTGTGGCACACCCAATGAGCTATCTAGCCAATATTGTTCTCACGTCTTTCCCTCCTAAGAAAAAGGCCCAATTATAAAGCTACAGCGCACCCAACTCAAACTAACTACATTTCTTCATCTGCCTTCCAGCCATGACAACATGACACATTCTGTTCTTGAAATGAAGGTTCAAGTGTGAAGGAAATTAAAATGTATTTGTTGAGTGAGCTGAAACCCACCTGATTTCTTGATGTTTTATTTTCTCTCTATCTAAAACTTAGATGACATAGGAAGGGACACCTATCTTGAAGCAGGGGGGATGCCAGGAATATTAAAAACCACTTATCAACCATTGCAAAGGAAACATGGAACAATAATGACCAGATGAGGTGCACGCCTCCATCCCTGGACCTCACTTTTAGCTGGGATCCTTACTCCTGAGTAGAGCTTTCCGTTTCCTGTTTCATGAGAAAATCATGCTATCTAGATTTAGGTTAGATGATTCAGAACCCAACACTTCGTGCGAAGAACATCTCTGAGATAGGTAGCCAAATGGAAATTGTGTTTAAATCAAGAACCAATAAATATGTTAGTAGTTTTTAAAATTGAGAATAGTACATAAAACAATATAAAATGGTAAGCTTTTAAAATCAGACATGAGTCTATAAATACAAAACTGGACAGCATATGTACAATATTTAAAGTAATAACTAAGGAGAGTTTTAGATAAATGGAGAAGTGACATTTAGAAGTGGGGTAAGCAGATTAGGATGGACTTCTGTTTTACTTATTACTTATTATTTAGTGTATGTATGTTTGCCTGTGTGAACTTATGTGCACCATGAGAGGATGAATTTTAGACAATAAAAGTGGATCTACAGTTTCTAAGATGTCTTGTAAACATCCCCATGAAGAAAGAAGACCTCATTCACTAACAGGTTCAGTTTGTCCGGGTTTATACAATGCTACAATAACTCACCTCTGAAATGCTACAGCTAAAATAATCCACACCCTATCACATTTTATAAGAATGTTTGAATCTGGCAGGACTTTAAAGTCACAGTCCTTTAATTCCAGCACTTGAGAGGCCAAGGAAGGTAGATCTCTGTGGGACATAATTCCATGCCAGGAAATTTGGTAAGGAAGAGCACGTGGAGACCCGGAGACTCAGTGGGCACACACCTGAGGCTAAGATGACTCCCAGACTCCTAATTTGGAACACATGCTATGTTTCTCATATAAAAGAAACGTGTCCTATGGTCACATAGACTCAAGACAGAGTTCTCCATGCTAATGAGGTACCTAGAGGCCCGGAGGGCTTAGCCAATAAGCTTCCCTTCCCAGACTCCCTGTAATACCTCCCTGCCAAAGGTATTTAATCTCAGGCCCACCCTGTGAATCGTAGTATGGTTTTACGAATAAATTTGCTGCCATGACAATAAACTGTTTAGAACCATGAACTGTGTCTTTTCATCAAGATTCACTGTGGGGAGCCATGAAGGCCTTCTTCTACAGAACCACAGCCTCGTCTTCCAAAGAATTCCTCTCTGGACTCCCAGCCACAACTGCCAGCAAGCCTGCTGCTGCCAAGCCAAGGACAATCATAGGATAAGCCAGAGCTCTCCTCCCTTCACCGCTCCTGCCCTCCCTGCCCCTGGCTAGATGCTGTCCCCAGCCTGCACCCCCACCCCCAGTTCTCCGCTCTTCTGCAATTCCCAGCAGTGCCTGGTTGTCCAAGGGTCTGAGAACCCCATGGCCCTGGCCTCATCACAGGCCTGGGGACCCCTGAACCAACTCCGGCTTTCTCACGTCTCCGACTGTGCTTTCCCAACCCTGGAGCAGTGTCTCCGAGCTTCCCTCCAGCCCAGCACCCAATCCAGCAGCTGGGTGGGATAAGTGTAGTCAAACTTCCCCAAGCAGCTGTGCCCTACAGATTTCTGAGTTCAAGGCCAGCCTGGTCCACGAAGAGAGTTCCAGGACAGCCAGGGCTACACAGAGAAATCTTATCTTGGAAAAAAATTCAACCAACCAACAAACCAAATAAATAAAAATACATTTGAAAGTCTATAAAACACAGCTAAAATATTTGTCTAGTCACTAGATTCTAGTGAAATGAACATATGTCAACTTGTGAGAGACAGAATGAGAGGAAAGAAGGAGAGAGAGAGATTCATTCACAGTAAAGAAGTGAAAGAGTTGGAGAAAGTATTCAAGAATCAGAGCCCCCAGCCAAGATAGCTAGGCCAGGGAAAAGTGAGATGAAGGAAGCTGAGGCTCATATGCTACACCCAAGTCTAAGCCTGTGGCCCCAGTTTCTCTTCTATACTTAGAGCAGGTCTCTTGCCACTTGTGAAGTGAGAGATGTGGACTGTCTCATGATGCTTATAATTTAGCAGCAGAATAAAAAAAAAAACAAGACACACTGGCACGAAGAAAAGAGTATGCTGCAGTATATAATTAATGGCTAAATTATATGGTTTGGTTCTGAGAACTGCTACAGAAATTCAGAATACAGAGGTAGCTGTAAGACCAGGAATCATTGGAAAGGCTTTCGTGGAGAAATGGGGACAGGGAAATTCACAGAGAGAAAAATGAGGCAGAACTTTTGATGTCGGAAGGAATGAGTCAAGAATGGCTGAAGAGCATTAGCTTGTTGGTGGAACAGATAGAAGACACACTTTGGAAACTATTGGGAATAGATTTAGATATGTAGTGTTAGGCTAACCCACGGATGCTCTTAAAACCTAAAAGAAGATGTTTGAAACAATGAGAAGGAAATCCTATTTCTTAGAGAATAGAGATAATTTGCTACGTATGCGATTCCCAAGTGCACCCAAACCCTCAGCCGTCAGATAAGCCAGCTACATCCCAAGGACCCAATTTGCACTAAGTCTTAGGTAATAGGCCAGCAGCACCCTGCATTGTCCAGCACACTCCATTATTAAGGCCTGAAGATACCTTTCAAAAAACTGAGAGAACTCAGCCTCCAGAGGAAACTGTCGCTTCTAACTCTCAGACAGGAAACAAGAAACCACCTGTTTTCTGACATGTGAAGATTACTATCCAGTGTGAAAGGAGAGATGGTAGGTCTTTTTAAAGGACAAGGAAAAGAAAAGTTGTCTCGAGTAGGATCCTGAGCGAGGGGCATGTTATAATCGGTGGAGGGTTTACCGAACATGAAGGGGCCCTGGTTTCCAACTCCAGCACCACCATGTAAATCAGCCATGGTGACTCAAACCTCAGAAAGTACAAGAAAATTAGAAGTTCATGTTTGGCTACAAAGTGAGTTTCAGCCCAACCCATGATACTCAGGATGGGGGGAAGAGGCGAGGAGGGGAAGAGGGAGACAGAGGGGAGTGGCAGGGTGAGGGGAAGAAGAATAGAAGAAGAAATGGGGGGGGAAGGGGAGAGGAGAGGAGGGGAGGGGGAGGAGTAGAGGAGGGGAGTAGAGTGGGGGAGGAGTAGAGGAG
>JADRCH010000288.1:1823973-1958523 GCA_019843965.1 Rhynchomys soricoides | reverse complement strand
GGGGGAGGAGTAGAGGAGGGGAGTAGAGTGGGGGAGGAGTAGAGGAGGGGAAGAGAGTGGGGGAGGAGTAGAGGAGGGGAAGAGGCAATAGAGGATAGGGGAGGGAGAGGGAGGGGAAGAGAGGGAGGAATGGAGTGGAACTTAGCAGCAAACGCAAACATAGCCCAGAAGGGTTCTCTGCTTTCCAGAGCTCCTAACCTGAAGGAGGCAAACTCCAGTCCAGAGGAGCTCAGCACAGCTCGGTTGGGGTGGAGTGTGTTAATCTGATTCAGAAGACAGATGAGCTCTAATTCCTGCTGAGCCTCCACTCTGCCCTGGGAAAACTCCCAGCACCCTTCTATTTCCATAACCTCATTTAACACATATGTAACTGTGGGTGAAGACGCCGTGAGGAATTCACTCAGCCTATATAAAGACATCCAAAAGTCTGAATGGATGACACACGTCAGTCACAAACAAGAAGAAAGGGAACTTAGTGGCAACCATGAAAGATCCCTACGTACACAGCCTCAGAATGTAATCATGAGACTTGTGTAGACAATTATGAGCAGTTCTACTTAAAGCTGATTCTGACCCTCATTTCCAGACTTCCTGATTCTGCTCTCTGAAGAACCCTGATTAACTTTTTATTCCAGTCTCATAGGCATTCATTAAGAATGTGGCTATCTAATGAATGTCCTTAGAATATCAATGCCTATCAAAATAGACTTAATAGATTCTGAAAATTCTTTATTTTGTAATCTTTCAATATATGACAGGTTTTTTAATTTTATATTTTTTAGAGTTTTATGCATGAGTACTGTAGTTACATCATTTTCATTTATCCCCATCTCCCTCCACCTCCCACTCCTTCTTATGGCCTCTTCTTTAACATAAAATTGTTGTACATATACATATAAACATATATAGACACATATACACATGCATACATACATACATACATATATACATACATACTGTGATGGTTTGAATATGCTTGTCCCAGGGAGTGGTACTCTTAGGAGATGTGGCTTTGGTGGAGGAAGTGTGTCACTCCGGGGATGGGCAAAGAGACTCTTCTCCTAACTAGTCTTCTCCTAGTGACCTTCAGATGAAGATGTGGAACTCTCAGCTCCTCCAGCATCATGCCTGCCTGGATGCTGCCATGTTCCTGCCTTGATGATAATAGACTGAACCTCTGAACCTATAATCCAGCCCCATTTAAACACCGTCCTTATAAGAGTTGTCTTGGTCATGGTGTCTGTTCCCAGCAGTAAAACCCTAACTAAAACATATACGTACATACATGTGTATACACACACACAGTTACACACATAAACCCTACTAAGTCCATTCAGTGTTACTTTTGTTTATCTGTGTTTAAGGTTGACCAACATGGGTTATACGACCTTTGGGGACTCATCCCTGAAGAAAATTTATATTCCTTCTCTCAGCACCCATTAGTTGCCTACAGCCCTTCACCTAAGGGTGGGATCTTGTGAAATTTCCCTGTTCACAATGGCAGATATGACATGGTTTTTAAGAATATTATTTAGGCCAGATGGAGTACAGCACACCTTTAATTTTGAAACTTAAAAGGCAGTGGCAGGTACATCTCTATGAATTAAATGCTAGCAAATTCCAGGCCACCTAGGGATACATAGGGAAACACTGTCAAAGAAAAAAAATTTCATATTTATCCTTGTGAACTGCGGGGATGGAGTGGCATCTGCTTTGCATTTCAGCCCAACTTATTTGAGGTGGTTTTAATAACCAGAAATGTTTTCTCTCCAGAAAAGTATTTCTTTGCATTTCAAAGAATCCAGGATCTTCAACAACAACCAGGGTTCCTGTGCCCATCTCTCAGAGGAGAGGAGATGCTGTCTTTCCTATGAGGAAACCCAGATGTGAATTCTCAAGGTTCTTTCCTTAACTTGAACCTATATAGGATGCCAACGTCCCAACTCTTATGGTTAAGAGGAAAGGGAAGATGAAGCAGTTACTTGCTGCTCTGTTTCCAAAACTGTTCTCCCTCAAGGTAATAATAGCTGAAGATTGAAAGTTAGGGCCCTGCAGTGGTGGCACACGCCTTTAATCCCAGCACTTGGGAGGCAGAGGCAGGTGGATTTCTGAGTTCGAGGCCAGCCTGGTCTACAGAGTGAGTTCCAGGACAGCCAGGGCCACATAGAGAAACCCTGTCTTGAAAAACCAAAAAAGGAAGTATCGATGGACATGTGTGTGCACAAGAGAAGTTGCTAGCGTTGGGGAGACTGAGGTCATGCAGGGATTATATTCAAGTGTAATTTATGTGCTTAATGTTGACTATGTTCTAAGTGGTATTTTCTATTAACTAACAATTACTAAAACATCAGAATAATGTACAACTCCTAATTTGATATTTCCATGAAGTCTAGGAAAGCCACTGTCAACTACAGAAATATTTCACAAAGCGATTAGCTTTAATAAATTAGTGTGACAAAAATATACAAGGCTCTATCTTATTTTTCTCAATTACCAATGTTTCTTCTTATGGAATTTTCCCCATGGACCACAACTTCCCAAAGTCTGGGGGAAAAGTGTATAAGTACATGTAAGCACATGCATGTGTGCCTATGTGGAAAGACCAGAGTTGACAGTGGCAGTCTTCCTCATTGCTTTCACCTTATCTATCATCTATCTATCTATCATCTATCTATCTACCTATCTACCTATCTATCTATCTATCTATCTATCTATCATCTATCTACCTACCTACCTATCTATCTATCTATCATCTATCTATCTACCTATCTATCTATCTATCTATCTATTATCTATCATCTATCTACCTATCTATCTATTTATCTATATTTGAGGCCTTCTGACCAGCACATTGCAAAGATCTGCCTGTTTCAACTCCCTTCCTCAGTACTGGTGTTACAAGTATACAGCTTTTCTTGTGAATGTTGGGGATCAAATCTCAGGTCATCAAGCTTGTGTGGCAAGGCTTTTTCAACAGAGCCATTCCCCAGCCTCAGAGATACTTGGTTTTTGAGTTTTCTTCAGACAAAACTCAAAGTATTTGGTATTTTCAAAGATAATTTGGTAATCTTGAAACACACCTTACCCCCCCCCCCAAACCTTGCATATTTGTTGAGGCTTAGATATGATTGGTCTTCTCTAAACCTTGTGTCAAGATTGAGTGGTATCAGATGGGGCCTTTAAGAGGTGACTAGCTTTTTCCAGAGTGTGGTTTTCAACATTCCTAATGCAGTGACTCTTTAATGCAGTTCCTCATGCTGTGGTGACTCCAACCATAAAATTATGTCATTGCTACTTCATAACTGTAATTTTACTACTGTTTTTGATCGTAATGTACATATGCAGGATATCTGATATGAGACCTCTACGAAAGGTTCATTCTACCCCCAAAGGGGTCTCAACCCACAGGTTGAGAACCACTGCTCTAGATGGAGCCAGAGAAAGAAGGTTAGATGTTATTGAGTGAGTCCGTATAAGATGAAGCTGCCCCTGACTAAATGTCACTCTTGTCCTTCATCTCCCATCACCTTATGAGATAGCACAAGGTCCTTAACAGATACACCCACCAAATTTTGGATCCCAGACTCAGAAACCACAAGCATTAAAGATTATTTCCTTTATAAATGACCCAGTCTCAAGTGTTGCGATACAGCAATGGGTAGTAGACGACACTTTATTGTCCCAATTCTCATCATTGCAAATTTTATGCTGTATCAGGTTATAACAAGTCCTGTTTAAAGATGAGAAAACTGAGATAAAAAAGATACCAAGATACCAGAGTCCATGCAGTTAATTACTTTCAACACTGAACTATGAACAAAGGAATTAGTTGAGGCTACTGTTAATAATTCCCATAACCTCAACGTTTTATAAATTAAATTAATGGTCTAAGAGAACAGCCAGTACTTGGTTGATTTTTCAGAGTCATAAGACTTGAAAGCAGGGCAGTGGTGGGCACATGGCAGTGGTGGTGCACGCCTTTAATCCCAACACTCGGGAGGCAGAGGCAGGCAGATTTCTGAGTTCGAGGCCAGCCTGGTCTACAGAGTGAGTTCCAGGACAGCCAGGGCTACACAGAGAAACCCTGTCTTGAAAAAACAAAAAACAAAAACAAACAAACAAAAAAGACTTGAAAGCAGATAGAAGACCTGTAAAAGCTAAGGTTCTACTTTCAATAATAGCTCTGCAAATTATCATTTAATGTGTTTTCTTTTGAAAAATATCTGTTTGACTTTGTTATTGGCACTTCAGTGGTTTCCAAAATTAAAGACAAGCTGTGGTCTTAAGTAATGGTATAATTTCCTTAAATAAAGAACTGGCTGGCAACTTACTGATGTTCAGGAGTTTGTGACTAATGTCTTTAGTTATACATAGCTAATTAATTCATTAAAATTAGTGTTTGCCAACCAACTCATTGCAACTTTGCAATAGATGTGTCAGATGTGGGTGTCAGAGCACAGATTAAAATTTATTTCTGTAATAAGCATATGCTTTTAAATATTTTTACTACTGCGGGAGCTGAGCCAAATATGTAATATTTGGAAGTTACCAAAATAATAGGAGACACAGGTAAACCTTTTACCTGTGTCTGTTTTAAGTACCACTGTTTTTGAAATAAATTTATTTTGAGGGAATTAATCTTAGTTATATAAAAAAAATCATGAAGATGGTACAGAGAGTTGTTGTGTACCCCACCTGGCCTCCTGTGTTATTAACAAGTATGGTATGCTACTATTTACTAAAAGACTATGTTTCCATTCAGTTTTGTTTGTTGGGTTTTACCTAAAGTTCTTGTTCTCATCCTGGATCCCACCCAGGGCACCACACCCACTTAGTTGTTGGGTCACCTCGGGATCTCCCTGGCTGTGTTTATTAGACTTTCTCTGACTTGATGACCTTGGTGCTTTCACGTACTGGCCACCATTGTATAGAATGCTTCTCAAAAATGAGATTTACCTTAACTGGTTAGAGTGTGTTATGGGCTCAGGCACTCATTATAGGTAAGAACCGTAGAGACAAAGTGTCATTCTCCTGTATCATATCAAAGGTCACCGCTATCAACATGGCTTCTCACTTTTGAAATCAACCTTGATCACCTGACTGAGGAAGTGTTGAACAGTCTCTGTAATGTAATGCTGTCACCATTCATTTTTATTTCTACAGTCATCACTTGGCACATGCCAGTATCTGGTATACCCTTAGCAGGCAATGACCCAGGCAGGCAGGAGTGCTGTGGAGGAAATACAAACAGCACTGTGGTAAGAGAGCCAGGGGTAATGAACCAGAACAGAGATGGTGTTAGTAAATGGAGAGAGTTCCTTTGGGCCTTTTTATGAGAGACCAGGAAAGTAAATAAAGAGTAAATCTGTGTAGGAAACCATGGCCTGCACTGCTTACAGTTTTCCCAGAAGGCTGCTGGCTTAAACCCAGGTCTGGAGTGCACCTTGGTCTCCTCTTGCTTCTCTTGGTTTTCCTTAATGAGGTTTTCAGCATCTAAGATTTCTCAGTAGCAACAGCCCTCTGCCTTTCTGATACACAGTGAAGCTTATTTTTGCTGCAACTCATTTTAGTTTGTAAGCCTGATTCTAAGTAGAGATTATTTTAGGCACAGGCTTCCTCCTTTCTCGTGTTTCTTGGTGTTTGATTTATGACAATTTCAGTAATCAGGGAGGAAAATTAAGAATTACAGTAAATATTGGCCTACCGCCAATCCTAAGAGGCCAGTTTCTTACATTTATAATCAGCCTCACTTTTTTTGTTATAAATCATTTACCAATTAGAGAAGGAAAACATTCTGCTCACCCCTATGCCTCACCCTAAGCCCTGGCCCATGATAAATACTTCTAAGTTTCTTATACTTATGTCTTTATTTGAAATGAAACATAAATATCCTTTATTCTTTCATTTTTTATTATTTTCTCTCTCTCTTTAGAAAACAGGCAAAAAAAAAAAAAAAACACAAAAGAAACTTACCACACACATACACACACACACATCCCACATACTGAATTGGAAACCAAAACATACAATAAAAAACCCAATATGACAAAAATTGCCTAAACAAAACAGTCTGAGACAAAAATGTATGAGACTGAGTCTGTTCTGTGTTGTCTAATCACTATGAGGCATGGGACCTGCCCTGGAGAATGGCTAATAGCCCCAGTGAGACTCCATTGAAGAGAACTAATTTTTTCTTTGCAAGCCAATGTCAACTGCAGATAGCTTCTTGGTGAAGGGTGGGAGTTGGTGGCACATGTCCACCATCTCAGCGCTGGGACCTCATCTATCTTGAACCTGTGCAGACCCCTTGCATGCTGCCACAGCCTCTGTCAGTTAATATGTGCATTGGTCCTGTGGTATCTGGAAGGCACTGCTTCCTTGGTGTCTTCCTTCCCTTTTGTCTCTTATAGTCTTTCTTCCTCTTCTTCTGAATAGATCCCTGAGCCCTGTGATTTGGTGAAAACATCCCATTTAGGACTGAGTCTTCCAAAATCTCTCATTTTCCACATGGTCCAGGTGTGAGTCTCTGGGATGGTTCCCATCGACTACAAGAGGAATTTCGTTCTTTCTTTTCTTTTTTCTATTTTTAAAAATCTAAATGGTGGTTCTTGTTTTCTACTCTGTGTCCTTCATGCTAGGGATATGAGGATAGGCATAGGAAATCATGAATGTTAACATGATTTGTATGTAACATTAAGCAGTATCAATATATTACACCACTTGATCATACGCTCAGCACGTATGTTGTCCTAGGAAACGAGAAGAGAGGCATCAAGATCAGAACCAAAGACCTAAGATTAATTATTAACTTAATTAAAGTAATTAAACTTAGTAGTTGTGATGGTTTGTATAATCTCCGCCCAGGTATGGCACTATTAGGAGATGTGGCCTTGTTAGAGTCGGTGTATCATTGTGGGCGTGGGCTTTAAGACCTTTGTCCTAGATGCCTGGGCGCAAGTACTCTGCTAGCAGCCTTCAGATGTAGAACTCTCAGCTCCTCCCTTGCCATGCCTGCCTGAACACTGCCATACTCCCGCCTTGATGATAATGGACTGAACCTCTGAACTGTAAGCCAGCCCCAATTACATGTTGTCCTTATGAGAGTTGCCTTGGTCATTGATGTCAGCTCTCAGCTTCCATTCCTTCACCCTACCCTGCATGGTAACTGATTTCATTTATACGTTTGCTTACCCCAAGTGGCTTTCCCCTTTGCATGCCTGCCTGAGGGCTCTCAGTGAGTTATTTTTTCAGAAGCAAATCTCAACGTGGAAATGATAGATATCAATAATTAGAAATCACCCATGCTCCCCATTATCTTGTTGAGACAAATTAAGAAGAGTTTTACGTTCTCTCATAGCATCTGCAGTGACCCTGGACTCCAGTTGTAATAGCAGTAACTGGAAAGCAGACTTACATCCTGCTTCCTGGATCACCTCCTAGGGAGACTGCTAACATTCAAATCCTTATCTCAGAATCTTCTTTTGAGCAAGACACAAAGTAAGACACTGCATTTTAGAAAAAAAATTATTTTTAAAGATTTATTTTATTTTTAACTGTGTGTCTGTGTGTGTGTGTGTGTGTGTGTGTGTGTGTGTGTGTCCAGAAGAGGGTGCTATATTCTCTTGAGCTGATGTTGACATACCTGCCTAGCCTCTGAGCCATCTCCCAAGCCCCATTTGGGTTGGTTGTTGTTGTTGTTTGTTTGTTTGTTTTCTCATAGTTAAGCTCTGTTGTGATTTTGTTGTTTGGTTTGGGTTTTCTTTTTTAAACTCTGTTGTGATGATCTGTAAGATTTGCTTTTACAGCTGTGTGCTCGTAATGGTCCACCTTTTGTTTCAGCCTTTGCTTCCCTTTTCCATTTTAAAATGTTCCTATTTGTAAAGGATGAGAAATTAGAAGAGTAGAACAGGAAGAAGAGGAACGAGGCAAAGAGCTGAAAGCTTAGCTCTTTCACATACACCAATTGAATAAACATTTTTAAAAAAAATGGAAGTCACACTTTTAAACTGTGAATCAAGCCAGTCTTGAGGCAGAGGTGAGAAAGAACAGTGTGATCCACCAGACAGAGAGAATGGAAGACACTAACGTCATTCTCTGACCCCAATATGGCATTAGATACATTAGTCCCCTGAATTTGGCTTCTTCTTTCTTTGGCCCCCAAACTTTGTAGTCTCTCAATTCTTTCTTAGCCCATTTCAAGGTGACACATTACATCTTTATGTGAGAAAAGAGGCTGCTTCAAGCAGGACTGCATAAGGTGCATCGTTTCCTCTCTGAGCTCTGAACTTGGATGGGCTGCCTAGAGACCAGCTTTATCCACCAGTGGCAGAGTCAGAACTAGATCTGAGCGGAATGGGTAAGCGGAAGGGGTAACTGGTGTCAGGAAGTGCAGAAAACGGGTGTATGAGCATCCAGCCCTCACTTCTGTACTTGATACTGTTGCCCTAGAGATGGGCAAAGATACTAGTCATGTGCCTCAGCATCTCATTATCTTTCTTCTTTCACTGCTTCTCTTGCTTCAACTTCCAAACTGTACAAAAGAGCACCATGCTGCAAAATCTGTATACCCCAGATATGAATTGCTTGGAGACAATCCTAGGGGGCAGGGGTGAAGGTGGGGACGGGCTTCACAGTGCTCATAGGACCGAAAGCAAGCTGAGGAGAAAGCTGTTTCAAATCACTGGCTTAGAATATACCATAGATACCTTTGCTGCCTGGCACCCAGTGGTACTACCTCAAAGGGCAATTTTTCAGTCTGCATTCTAACAAACTGTTATCAGGGGATACAACAGTTACTTGGAGAACTGTAAGTGATGAGATTTATGGGACATGTCAAGCATGGTGAAAAAGAAACCCAGAGGGTCAAACCAATCCTGCAGATATCCATCCCTGGACCCCAAAGAATGGAAAAAAGTATACCATTTCTCATCTAAACATTTTATTATCTTTCCTACCATGAAACCTGGAGCAAAAGTTTTATCTCTTGGACACCAGATTTGGGACCCAAGAGATTTGGCCAACTAATCTGAAGAAAAGCAAAATGAAACAAGAAACTGACCAGAGTGTCACCAACTCCTGCTCTCAGGATCGTCCCGAGTTCCACACTAGCTTTGTAGGTAGACTGTTTCTTCTCTCATCCATTACTTCCTGAAGAGACAAAGGTTATTCTGGCAAGAGTGCATAGGCCTTATTTATATGTTGGCATTCGTTGCAAAAAAAAAGATCGACATGTTTGATTAAGGCAGTGGTTCTCAACCTGTAGGTCTTGGCCCCTCCGGCGAGCATCTACTGCCAAAAATATTTACCTTTTCCTAACAGTAGCAAAATTACAGTTATGAAGTAGCAACCAAAATAGTTTCATAGTTAAGGGTTACTACAACATGAGGAACTGTATTAAAGGGCTGCAGCATTAGGAAGGTTGAGAACCACTGGATTAAGGGAAACCAGGAGACTACGTACTATCGGGAAATGAAGCTTGTAACGACTTGTCCTGCTCCACCCAGCTCACCTTTGACCTGTGCTGCAGCTGCAGGGGTCTACGCCATGCACCTTTACATTGTCCCACTATGCACGCCAAGCTACCCATCAGAGTTTCTGTTCAAAGTCTTCCTCTGAAGCAATAGGAACTTACATAGGTGTGTGCAAGGCCAGACCAAAGCATAGGTTAGGATGTCTTCAGAGGAATGGTCAACCAAAGAGCCAGGAAGCAGCAGGGGACAAAGGCTTCAGTCTCCTATTCTTCATAAGAACACCCTGACCCCAACTCCGAGTGGTTCTTCAGAGACCCCCCCAGAAGACCTCAGCGATGTGTATTGACTTTCCTTGCTTCCTATTTTAAAATATAAAACAAAACAAAAAGAGCCTCATTCTTCCTTCATATCTTCTATAGCCTTTGAAAATAAACGCCTGAACCTGAATTCTTATCTCAGAGTCTGCCTTTGAGGTGAGCCAAACAAAACTATAATGCTAGGTGTACTACAAGAAAGCAGGCTCCTAAGAGAATAACCTGAAAATGGTTTATGCCCTGTTGAGATGGAGACAGAAGTCCATTCCATGTAGAGTCGATTACCTCTGGCCTAACTACAGAATTCTCATCTGTGGTAAATCAGATGTGGGTGAGGGGAAGCGTTGCTTATCCAGTGTCTCTGATATTTGAGTGAAAAGGGACAACATCGATTCTAAGGGTGTACAGTTGACTGGCTTTCATGAAAGGCCTTCATAGTCTTGAAGGACTCAGTGAAGAAGACAGCAAATGATTCAGGGCTTTCTATGAAAAGCAAATTTACTCCCTAGGTATAAATAAAGAGACTTTAGGGGGAAGAAGAAAAACCCCAGAAATCTGGGCTAAAATATTAGACTCAGAACTTAATAACATGTGTGGTAGGAAGTAGAAGGAGAGGCTGTGAAGCTCTCTTATGTCAAAGCTCTGTGTCAAAAACATAACTCCAATAAGAATGAGCAGGAGCCCTATACTTACGATAAAGACAATGAGTCTTCATTTAAGTGAATGCTTGTATGCTGTGGGTAAGGTTGTAATAATGAATGTGTATCTCAACAGTGTTATGGATAATAAAGACCTTATATTCTGGATGCTCTGGAGTCTCATAGACCATAGAAGCCAGTCACTCCCTCTTGCTTATGGACTGCAGTCTTCCCTGGGCTGAAAAATAAGAAAAACTTCTCTTAATAGAGTATCTTATAGAACATCGATCTTCTTTGAGATCCTATCCACTGACTCCCTGATCACCCACAGGCTGGTAAGATGCCAGCATATGAGGTAGGGGGCACAGACTCTCTATTAGAGGCTGTAACGGACTGAAAGAGTTACAGAACAATTCTGACAGAAAAGAAGAAATGAGCTATGGCAATAAATTTGCAGGTGCTAAACTAAGTAGAGTGATAGAGATTTAAGATAAGGTGGGTCAAGTTTATTGACTTGGAAACATTTCTCCCTCAACCAAAGGCTTAACATTATGCCAAGGATAGCCAGAATTTGTTCCAACATAATTGCTTGTCGTAGGACAAAATGAAGAAGACGTAGAGATTCTCTAGCTGCCTTTGGAATGTGCTGAAAAGCTCCAGGAGGTAGGAAGGGGGCTATCAAATGATATCTGTTGACTGTGTTCCCTAGGATAGTCCTTGGGGTGAGGGTAGGGGATAAGAAATGCACTAGCATTTTTTGAAAGGTCAGAAGAAAGTTTAGCCACAGAATACGTCTCCATAGAGCCTATGGAAAACATTTTAAAAATAGGATTTTTGAGTTGAGGTAGCTGGACTTAAACATCAAAGGCCAGGTGGGCAAAATCAGTATAGCAGACAAGATGGCCAGAGAGTAACCAGAACTCTGAAGTCCTAGGGGGGTTGGGGTAATAACTGACAGACCTTTGTATTCTTATGTGTAAGGGAAAGCAAGCATAGAAAGCTTTCAACATTATTATTTGACTTACGTCAGCAACCCTCAACAAAAAGAAAAGAGAAGAAAAAGATAAAAGAATCCAAACAAGTAAATGTAAGTACTAGACAAGGATTAAGAGCAATCATAACTGGAAAGTATACTCTGGATGAGTTTCCAAGTCACAACCAGTTATCAGACCAGAGCATAGTAGCTAAACAAGGAGCCTTCTCTAGAACGCATATAGACGCTAACACTCTGGCTCTTCTGCTAAAGAAATAGGTTTACCTAGACCTTGTAAAAAGCCCAGGATCCGAGGTGACACTAATAATAGGGGACCCCAACTGTCTCTTGGTTCCATTAATAAGGTTCAGGATTAAAGAAACTGGGGCAGCAATGTTGGTCTCTTAAGCCTTAGTGTGCTAACAGAGATAGATATACTTAATCAGGAACTGCACATATCTAATGCTTCGTATCATGGCAAACATTTGGTCAGCAACTTTCTATGGAAGATGCTACTCCAACCCATTTATTGAATAACTCAGAACTTTGCTGGTGCCTCTTCAGACAGAATACAAAAAAAGACTCTGTAGCAGGTTCAAACAACAAAACAAATTTTCTTGTTACTAAGACTACATGGCCCAGTAGACTCAAGGGTGCCAGAGGTAACCAGTAGGGTAGAGGTAACTCAAAGTTCTTGTCGAATTACCCATCCTCTTCAGCAAACCACTCTCTGTTTAAAGAGCAGTTTCTTCTATGGCCTAGGGGCCCACTAGAGACTGAACACTTCGCCATGAGACCTCAAGAACCTGCAAGTGTAGAGGCCCACTCTGAGCTTTTTTATTATCAAATCATCTAGGTTGTAAGTTCACACAACCACTGTGCACCATCTGAGGAAAATTACATAGATCGGATCAGGCTTAGCCAATTCCATGGTGCACAAGTCAGTTCGGTGAGCTAGCTGGTTCCCAGATTCCCATGCCACCAACCTATGTTGCTCTGTCCCACACTTCATGATCCCTGTGCCCAAGAGGTAGAAGAAAGACGATACAATTCTGTGTGTAAAGTAACTCTAAGAGTGGACATGGCAGTGCATATCTGTAATGTCAACACTTAAGAGGGGGACACGGGAAGTCCAAAGGTCACTGTACAGTGAGTTGAAGGCCAGTTTGAGCTACATGAGACCCTGCATCATATATATAAAAATATGTATTTACATATGATATATTATATATTGTATATATTTTATATGATATATATTTACCTATGATAGATAGTTAAATATGATATATGTTCATATATATTTTTATATATGCATGTTTATGTGTGATAGATATTTATATATAATATATATTTTATATATGATATAACTTTTATATATGGAAATGGCCTAATATGTTGGTTTATGAGATCTGGAGTGTGGCACAGATCACTGAGTTTATAGAAAAAGAATGATGGAAACTATATACATGCTGTATTGTATGATTCTGAGTTTAGTTGACTTACTAGGACAATGTGACAAGAAAGATTATAGTGTAGAGTATAAATAGGCACATGGACAAAGAGCCAGATATGCACATCTTAATGTCCACACTTTTGTCTGCAGGGGAACATTCATTAGCAAGGAGGCTGGTAGGAGGTATCCCGCCTGGTTCTGTGTCAGCTGGTCTCTGTTCTAGGCATTGCAGTGTAATCAATCCATAAGCACAGTGACCTTTTTGACAAATGGGGAGGTCATGCATAGTTCCAATAATATTGATTCCTCTCGTTGAGCTTGCATAGCTACTGTTTCTATGGAAGTGCAGTCATGCCAGCGGCACACCCAGTAGTGAGCATTTGATAGAGTACCAACTCTTCAAAGACACAGCAGGGCACTTAGTGACAAATTGTTCCCATCACTCTCATGTACACCCTCCTGAGAATGAGGGAATGAGTCACCCTTACTGGAAGTGCCTTTGATTCTGAATATGCATTTGGCTGACTTGCCCATGAATGTCACTTCTAGGATTATTATTTGAGGACACACAGTGTGATTTATATACAGACACTGCATCTTAGAATACAGGAAAGGGAATATGGAATCCACTGTTTCTACCATATACCCCATTATTTAAAAGAAGTCCCTTTTCTAGAATACTAGAATATATTATCAAAGGCTCGGTTCACATAGAGAAAAGACTCTGTTTAGTTGGGACCTGCCATTCTTGGTATGGTATATGCCTCTAAATAATGGCAGATCCATGGTCCAATAACTATAACTGGTTCTGGAAACCAAGGTGAAGTAGGAATGGCTATTCACACATCATCCCTTTCAATCACTTTCAGAATCTGTGCATTTTGTTTCCATCTACCTTTATGCTCTGTTAGAGTAAAGGCTTGCTAATTGTTGGGAAGAGGAAGACACTCACTGTTACAAGGGGTCACCAAATAGCTCCCCAGGACTCTGTATGGCTACCCTGCTTGGGATTATCAAGCCAAAAGTCTAACAGACAAAGGCACTTTTTAAATACTGGTATGTTCGTTGTTTCTGATTGTCTTGAACACCTACAATTGTTGCTAAATGATAGAAGTAGAAACAAATATTTCTAGATCTCAAAGAATTCATGTGATGCCCCTCTGTCCTTCTTCTGTCCATTTCTCTGTCCTGATGAAAGACCCAGAAAATAAATTCAATAGCAAGCAGGGTGTGTTTGGACCATGCCTTTAATCCTAGCCCTCAAGAGACAGAGGTAAATGGATCTTTGTGACTTCAAGGTCAGCACAGGTTCTTCAAGAAGATAACTTACATCAGCTGAAGTACTCATCAGAAACGAAGAAGTTCTAAAATAGACGGAGAACATCTGGGCTTGATAAATACCACTAGTAGAGTCTGAGATAGTTCCATAATGTCACCTGATCACTTCATGGACTGTCTTGAGTCCCTTTGAGATTTCCAAATGGCTGTGGCATTAAAATTTTGAGAGGGGATGGATTGTTACAGAGAGTAAAGTGTAGCTGGAAAGTCCAAGGGGTAGATTGTGGAAAGTGTATTCTTTTTGATGTCATCTGCAGGTGATGGGCAATTACAGAGCATGCGACAGCTCTTGCTCTCTCAAGGCTGCATGTCTTTACTCTTTCCACTGCCACAAAATTTCACTAAACTATGTTGAATGGTGTATACTAGAGCAGTGGTTCTCAACCTTCCTAAAGCTGCAACCCTTTAGTACAGCTCCTCATGTTGTGGTGACCCCAAACCATAAAATTACTTTTGTTGCTACTTCATAACTGTAATTGTGCTACTGTTACAAACGGTAACGTAAATGTGTGTGTTTTCTGATGGTCTTAGGTGACTAATGTGAAAGGGTTATTCAGTCCCCAAATTCGTTGAGCTCCACAGGTTAAGTACTATCACACAAGAGTTTTACTCAATAAGAGAAGAGCCAGTAGATCAGTGTAATCCTTTCAACAGTGTGCGTGTGGGTGGACAGAGGTGGATTATGGGGTGCATTCTATAGGGTTCTTCTGAGGACAGCTCCTAGAACTGAGTTCCAGTAGACATAGTGTGTCCAACCCAATGATGTGTTCTTTAGTAGCTTTTCCTTCCTATATTTCTGCTTCATGTTTCCCCAAATCACCTACCATGTAAATGATCTGCTTCAGTTTCTACTTTCAGAATGACCTAAAGTAGATGAATAAACTAGTCAGCTGCTGGAAAAGCCTGGGAAAAGGTAATAATTGGGAAGAGTATGAAGTGAGCTGGACCAAAAGTGGACATTTATTGAATATTTATTACGTATTAAAAATTTTAGAAAGTACTCAATACATTTATCTAGATCTAACAACATACCTAAGGAGACCTGCAACTTTATGTCGCCGTATTGCATGTGCCAAGCTTTGGGTGATTATGTTAAAAAGCAGAAGTGACAGTAAAGAAAATGATTGATGGATGGTATTTCTAAATAGATTCTGCCCTAAAATGTGAGATAATTTGGCAGGTACTATGTGAGAAATATGAGAACCCCTCATGTCTTTTTGTTCCGTTTACTCGTCTCATAGATGAAGAAACACGATCAGGCATGTGACGATTTTGGTGTTCTTTCCATGTAGTTCTAAGACACTTGTACCAAGAGATATGTTGCTGTTGGGTAATATCTAGCTAAAAAATATTCTGTGTGCTCATGTGAAGTTTTGCAAAATGCGTTATCTTTATTGATTCTGTTGAAGTCCAGTCATGTGCAGAGCCTCTGCTGAGTTTGGGTTTGTGTGGTGTGGCCTTGGACTAAGTCCCATTTAAGCACCCATTAAGCGGAATGTTCCTTAAGAGACAGAACACTGTGATGTAAAAGAGAACATCCCTGGGATATGATCTTGCTGCCCCCACAAAGGGTTATGGTGAATATTCAGTAAGGAATAGCTACCTGTCTTAGTCTCTCCATTGCTGTGAAGAGACACCATGATGGCCATGGCAGTTCTTTAGAAAAGGAAAACGTTCAATTGGGGCTGGGTTACAGTCTCAGAGGTTCAGTCCATTATCACCTTGGTGGGAAGCGTGGCCGCGTCCAGGCAGACATGGTGCTGGAGAAGGAGCTGAGAGTTCTACATCTTGATCTGCAGGGCAGAAGAAGACTGTGACACATTGGGAGGAGCAAAAGTATAGGAGACCTCAAAGCCCACCCTCACAGTGACACACTTCCTCCCACAAGGCCACACCTCCTAAAAGTGCCACTCTGTTGGGTTTAGTCTTGCATGCTGTGTATTCAGAAGCTGAGTGAGTTCTGTGCCCCTCTCCAGACTGCAACCCAATCTTGGAGCATTGTATTAACCTATTTACAGTAATGAATGTTCCCCAATAATCCTTGATTGGTCAATAAATGGCCAGGATTATGGCTGAACATAAAGGATAAGAAGGTGGGACTTAGAATCGAGTAAGGGGTCTTAAGAGAGACCACAAGAAGGAGAGAGAAGCCAGAGAGAGGAGGAGGTAGCTAATAGGATGGACCATCAGGAGCACATAGCCAAGAGAATTTCACCCTGAGGATAGGCTGATGGAGCAGAAGCAGCTTAGGAAACACCATATCGGCAAGTGACTGGCATTTGTGTGGGTTTTAACAGGAGAAAAGACAACAATAGCTCAGTTAAAAGTGGGGAAGAACTCCATTCACTATAGATATTTACAAGTAAAAGGCGATAGTAGTAATCCCTCAGAAAAATAAAATAAGTCAATACCATTCTCTATGAGTCAAATATTCAAACACGTATGTCTCTGGGAGCCATACCTATTCAAATCACGACATCACCATAGCCCACATCTATTTCAATCTCTATGACTCTTCTACTCAAACGGAAAGGACTAGAAGAGGAATATTTTCTCCACCTTTCTCTTCCTTTAAACCTTATGTCCAAAGATCCTCACTTACTAACCACAGCCTCAGGCAGGAAATAATTGTCTCATTTCCGGAGTGGAGATTCCGGGAGCAGTCACTAAATGCTACTGACTGATACCGAAGTGTGCCGTTTCTAGTCTCTGGGACAGATTCTCACAAGTAACAATAGTATCTTTCCCTGAGAAAATAAGATGACCAATTTTATTCCTTGGGACAACATAGATCTAACATGCAAATTTTAGCCATTTTGAGCTCATTCACCGTTACCATTTGTCTCTAAAAACTTTGCCTCTGTCCCAACTCCTTTTGTTAAATCCCACTCCCTGCTTCCCCTCTGTCCACCATTGTTCTATCTGTCTCGAGTATGGCCACTCAGGGAAACTCATACTGATAGAATCATACTCTATTTGTATCTTTTTGGCTAGCTTAATTCACTTAGCATGTGGTCAATACTCAGGTGTCTATTGTAACTCGGGTGTGTATTGTAACTTGCTCAATTTATTTAGCATGCCATCAGTATTCATCCCCAGAGCCTGAAGCAGCCTCTTAAACACTGGTTAAGACCCCATTGTGTCTACCACGTTCTGTTTATCCACTCATCTGTGCATGGCCATTTGCCATGACAAAGAAAGAACACGCAGCTGCAGTAACCCTGTACTAGTTTACAGACATCTTGGAGTGTTTGCTGTCCCAGACACGCGTCAGGAGGGGTTTTGCCATTGTATGATACTGTACGTTAGGGTCTCTCTCTTTTTTTTAGGAGCCACTGTATTTTTTTCAGTGTATCATCATTTTATATCCTAACCAGTAATGCACACGTGTATTAATTTCCCCATATAATACTCACTGCTTCCCATTTTCTTGTTGTTTGGTTCGGTCTTAATAGCAGCCACCCCAACGGGTATGAAGTGGCATCTCACTGTGATTTGTTCTAATTTCTCTGATGGTTAGAGATATTAAGCAGCTATCATTGCACTTTCTTCTTGGCAATTTCTATACATTTTTGAAAAATAACATTTCAAGCTTTTACTTACTTTTAAAATTGGGCTCTTTGTGTCTGGGTTTTGGGAATTCTTTATGTTCTTGATATCAACCCATTGTTACATATATGACCTGCCAATGTTTTCTTCCATTGAAAGGATTTCCATTTGACTCTTGAGTATCCCTTACTCTGCCAACATTTTTAGTCTTGAGGACAACCAATTTGTTAATTTTTCAACTCGTTACCTGAGTTTTCATCTAGAATCATCATGATCTTCTCTCTCTCTCTCTCTCTCTCTCTCTCTCTCTCTCTCTCTCTCCCTCTCTACTCCCCATCATGTGTCTCTTTGTCTCTGTTAAACTGGTCCTTCCTCCCTCCATCCTTCCCTCCCTCCCTCCCTTCCTCCATCCCTCCCTCCATCTGTCCCTCCTCATTTCCCCTCCCCTCTTTCTCCCTCTTCTTTCCCTCCCTCTGCCAGTCTTTCTTTCTAAGCCCCTGTCTCTCTGATAAGGTCTTGTTATGGTATTCTGGTTTTTCTGAATCAGGGTCTCCACTAGCTCCTGACATGCAATGCTGCACTGGCTGCCCACTGGCTCTGGAGCTCATATTTCAAACCTAATTTTGATTCTTCTGATTCTTAGTCAGATACGTTATCGATTGCATTCCTGGCTGTGATTTTGATCCTGAAGTGCTGTAGTCTGAAGTTTTATCTAGGTTTTCCGGGAGTGTAATAAACACAATTTTGTAAGCTTAAGAAAAAAATATAAAACTGGTAACTTTCATAGATCTCTTGTCAATTTTATAACCATGTTATTTTTTCCTAGGACCCTTTTTGGTAAGGTCATGCAAGCTTCATCTGCTTCATCATTATTTAACTGTTACAACTGTGAATAAACTTTTCCTCACTTCCCCACCAGCAACCATTGGGGAGGAGGAGGGCAACAGGGTCTGTCTGCATAGACCCCCTATGTAGACAGACCATGATGGCCTCAAACTCACAGAGATCTGCTTGCCTCTGCCTCCCAAGTGCTAGGATTTAAGGTGTGCACCACCACACCCATTTAAAAACCATTCTGAATATATGAGACTATTTTTAAGTCATTCTGAATATATATATATATATATATATATATATATATATATATATGTGTGTATATATATATATATCATGATTAAAATGTTAGCATAAAAAAGAACTAGCCTAAGATAGCTCTAGTGAAATAATATCAGGAAAATATTTACCTATAAATGACTTTCAATTATTGTTCAGTGAATCAGAAAAAAACCTGCCAGGTGTGGTGGCACATGTCCATAATGTTAGCTCAGAGGGGGCAGACGCAGAAGGGTCATGAGTTTGAGACCAGTATGAACTAAATAGCAAATTCCAGGCATGCCTGGGCTGCATGGTGAGATCCTATTTCAGTAATATCCAGAAATTGTAGTTTAATATTGTTATGCTTTAAGACATGGTATATAATGCAGCAGGATGGAGCACCTTGGCAAGCGCTGCAAGATGTCCTCCTGGGGAATTACACCATACCATATGACAGGCCTAGTATAAAGAAAGTTGATTCTGAGAAGGAAAGGGGACCTGAGAAAAACGGTAGAGACTGAGGAAAGGGGCAGGTCAGAGAAGGACAAAGAGAGAGAAGAGAGGGAGAGGCTGGCCAGGAACATGTGGGAACTGAGAGAAAGAAGATGGAGAGTGAAGAAAGGGAAAAGAAAGAGGTGTGGTAATGAGTGGTCTTCTTACAGCCTGTTGCATCCACGTGGAGGCAGGTGATGATGTAAGTTGTTGCTAGGTCGCTGTTGCTAGGTTCCTGGGAGGAGCCTAGTGGAATTGTCTGTAAGCCAACAAATATCGTATCTAATTCTAGCTCTCCTTTCAGTTGGTTTGAAAATGTGGGCAACTCTACATTTCTGTTCTTCTGTGTGTACAAAACTAAGAGATTAAGCTCAAAATTCCCGTCCAGCTCTAAGAGCTAATAATTCTTTTTTATTTAATGTTTATTCCTCTATCTGCTTTAAGGGACTTCCTCTGTACCAGGCTGTACCTGTGCTGGACCAAGGCTTTGCATTACTATGAACCTTGGATTCTCTGGTATTATTCTCATAGATCTGATGCTTTCACCCATTGTGGATGACTCCTCCTCAGAGAGGATTTCTAGAATGTACCAGATGATAACCTACCATTGTTTGCCTCCTGTCACTACATAAAATGCTTGAGGCAGTAAATGTGTGTGTGTGTGTGTGTGTGTGTGTGTGTGTGTGTGTGTGTGTATGGAGAGAGAGAGAGAGAGAGAGAGAGAGAGAGAGAGAGAGAGAGGAAGTAATCTATTTTCATGGACAGTTTTGGATCCTCCAGTCTTGAGACCTGCAGATCCATTTGCTGGTGGCTCTGGTGTGTCTGGCAGACAGTGATGGCAGCAAGCACGTGGCAGGGCAAACTTGTTTTTATCAGGGCCACAAGTGAATGCAGGGGCTATGGTTGGCCCAAAGAGCATCTTACACTCTTCACCACTTTTCCATTGTATCATCCTGGAGTCAAGCCCTTAAAATATGGATATTTAGGGAATGTTTATCCAAACTATAATACCCATCAATACTGATGCATCATTTCCACACAGAAGTATGGTTTCTGGTGTCTTCTTGAAGGCAAATGCATTTATTTTTCTATTCTGGATATGCTTATAGTTCCTCTTCTATATTTAACTGGACTGAAGATCTCCATATAGATGTCCTACAGGCATCTCAAAGGTTATCATGTCCCATGTTGAACATATCTGTCCCTACTATTTCTTCTCTGAAGAGGCATCCTTGACTGCCCTGTTCCTTTAAAACGCCGTAGTGCCGTTGCATATTCTTCACCACTCTGTCCTCACCACTACACTGTTGCCATCCTCAGGACAGACACCGATCTACAGCCTCAACACCAAGAGCACAATGACACTTAGTGATGACTTTTCAATAAACATCTCATGATAGAAGCTGGTACTGTATGAAGATTTATTTAACTGGCACCCTCCTTTTCTCAAGTGTTGCACACACCTTCTTTAAAAGTAAGCCTCTGTGTTATGGGATCACGAGGATGTTATAGTATACTTTACATCTCTATGTATTATTTATAATAAACATAATTGTACATAAAATGGCCTATAGGGAAAACGTTAAATTCATAGAACACTGGATATCTTCTGATCATAAAGGTTAGGAGTGGGTGTGTTCTCTTGACTTAAAGTAGTGATGGCAGACACTTGTGTGCCACAACCTCTGACTTCTAAGTCAGAAATGGAAGATACGGGTAGCTGTCTCACTTAGGAGGAATTATGGGAAAGGAGAAGCTGCAGGGACTCAGTTGATGCTACACATTGGTCTCTGTGTTTACTGTCCTATGCTCTTTCTACTTTGTTATAGGGACAGAACTCCCAAACACCTCTCTTGCCTTAGCAAGATACGGAGATACAAATTTAGTAAGCATGTTTTTACTGGAAACGAGAAGGACAAAAGAGTGCTAACATGATTGGGTTTTCTCTGTCCCAAATGTAATTAAATAATACAATGCTCTCTCAGGCCCAAAGGAAATTCAATTCCCCAAACTCTAAAGGGCCATCCGTATATCCAGAAACAAGCTTGGCCTGGACAATAGGAAGACTTCTGGTGGTTAGATAAAACCCAGCATTCCTTGGGAGCTCGTGAAGCTCGTGAATGCAGAGGAGTCATTTCTCTTAATGACTCCTCTGGCGGAAGGGACGTATGAATACCCATGGCACCTATCAGCATATCAGAATTCATGCTGGCCTCCAGGGCCCCTCAGTGTCACATGTAACTCTTGCTCATTCCCAGGTCCACGCTAGCATCCCAGGCCTTCTCTCTCCTCCAGTACTGTAAACTCCCCCCAGCCCACAGGCCTCCGTCCTCACCTACCAGTTCTCCGTATAACCTTACCATTCTTGCTTTGTTAGTTTTCTCTCTCTCTCAATACTCTATCCCTACTTCTTTCACTATGTTCTCTCTATCCTCTAGCCTCTGCTAATCTATCCTTTATTTGCAGATAGCCCTGGCCATGCTCAGTCTACTTTCTCTGGCTGCTTGGGACTCTTCAAGATATCTCCGGCTGTTCTCTAATATCTAAAATGAAAACCTTCCCTCAACCATATCATGGAGCCATTGTACCACCAGTTTATACAGTTTCTAATTCTCTTTATCTTATTTAATTAGTGCTTAAGGGAGCAAAAATCCCACACTCATTTCCCATTATCTGCCCCATTCAGAACTAGTCAGTCTGCATTTTGTTTAGTTTTTCTCACATGCAGATACTTTGTTAGTTCGGCCCCTGATTCAATCTGCTAGCCCATTCAATTTCATGTGATGGCTCCTGGAATGTTAAAGAGGAATCACGTGAAGTGGAGGAGCTCGGTTCTGCAAAACTTCACGGAGAATGTATTTTTCAAAATATAAGTATAATCCTATAAAGTTTGTATTCACATTAACCTAAAAGGACCCCACTTCAACACAGGATACAAGTTTTTGTTTGTTTGTTGTTTTTTAAGTCATTTTACCGAGAAGGGCAGAGATGCTAAGAAAAGATCAGTATAAAGTAACTCATTTAGCAAGGTGAAAAAGTGTGTGTAATGCCAAATCTTGACACAGTTCCCAGCCTTTAAGGGCTGATATCTTGTTCCCTTGTTCGGTTTCCCCCCCTATATCCCAGACCTATTCTAATTTCTAGCCAATTATACTTGATATTTAATTGTTCCAGGCTTTCTCCCACTGAGAAGTGGGTTACAGCTGACTGTAGAGCTATGTTCCTCCACACATAGACTCTTGGCACTGCTTCATTCTACTCTAGCACACATTAGGTCAATGGGACCCTCAAATGCTTGAGCCTGGGTAAGTTTGAGAAGACCAATCTGGTGTACTCCCTCTACTTCACCACCACTTCCCTGGTGTAGAGATGCTTGGCCTTAGGTTCCTGGGCACTCTGGTGCTGGGCCTGCACACAAAAGGCATATGCAGAGGCTCTGTCAAGCTTCCGGCTTGTTGCTAAGCAAAGGTCACCATCAAATTCTTATCTTCTCTAGACGATTTTAAAAAACAAAACAAAACAAAAACCAGAAAACTAGATCGTACACTCAGGCACAGGGCAATAGCCAAGTGGTGCCGACTGCCGAGAATGGATGGGCTGCGGGTTAAGGAGCTGGCAGCTGTGGGTCTGCGTGGTGAAAGGGAAGACAATGCTGCGGGATGCTGTGGAAACTCCTGGGCTGCAGGGTTGTAAGGCCCTGTACCACTGTGATCTGGAGGCCTCGGTGGGGCAGGGCGCTTATTTGCTGGGCTGTGATGCTACTGGAGTGCGGAGGACAAGTACTGGCGGCTGCAGGGCCAGGGGGTGCAGGGCTGCAGGACTGCCGATTGCGGGGTCGCAGATTTGCGGGTTGCAGGGACGCGGAGCTATGAGCTGGAGGGATGAGGGTGGGAATTGGGCTGCGGGCTGAGGAGCTGCAGGTTGGAGGGTTGCGGGGCGGGGAAGCTGCGGGGCGGAGCTTGGCTGCGGGCTGAGAAGCTGCAGATCGGAGGGCTGCGGGGCGGGGTGCTGAGGGGCGGGGCTTGGCTGCGGGGAAATGACGTGGCCACCCTCGCGCGCTCGCGGAGCCCCGAGCCGCGCGTCCTGGTAACGGCGCTCGGCGGCTCCCGCGCCCCGGCCCCGCCTCCCGTCGCTGCAGCCCGCCCCGTCTCCGCCTCCCTCCGCAGCCCCGGCGGCGGCGGAGTCTCGGGGCCCGGTGGCCTCTGCTCGCGGGACGCTAGCCGCGACGTCGCCAAGACGAGGCAGGGAGACGCAGCCGTCGCGGGCGGGCAAAGGGGTGCTGGCTGCAGGGACTAGAGGGCACGGGCCCGTGGGTCGGCAAGCGGTAGCCCGGGCAGTCGCCTGTCCCGTGTTGTCGCTGCGCCAGCCTCGCCCCGCGCACGGGGACAGGTGCCCCGGCCGGGGTCTGCTGGGAAGATGGCGACCCCGGGCATGAGCTGGCAGCATCACTATTACGGTTGCTCCACGTCCGGGCCAGCCAAATTCGCGACCTCCCCGGCTGCCGCGCAGCTGGCCGGGCACAACATGGACTACAGCCAGGACATGCACCTGAAAATGAGCAAGAAGATCGCCCAGCTCACCAAGGTATGGGGGTGTTGAGGCTCGGGGTTCAGGAAGAAGCTCCTAAGAGAAGCAACAGCCAGAGTTGCCTCCTGACCCCGCCAAACTTGGGTGGAACGCTGGCCACCTAACTTGAGCTAGATCGCACACCGCACCGCGGGATTTCCAGGGTTTGCACCCCATTACCGACTAGGGGGTAAACCTGCACAGAGCACACGAGGGCTTACTTTCTGGGTTCCACGGTAGTAATGGACTTTTCCTGTTGTTCAAGTGCCTCTGCCAAAGGCTGCACGAAGCACCGCGCTACGGTACCGGGTGAAGTACTGTACTGGTTTACCTAATATGACCCGGAATCCTTGGAGTTAATCGGTGTCTGCTACTGGTTACACATTTAAAGAGAAGATAAACTTCCTGAGGTTATTCTGAGTACTGTAGGAGGGTAAAACATACCTTTCGTGCCATTTTAGGGATTTAATGAGTCATTCCTTACTTACCCTCACAAAATGTCAAATAAGGTTTATTAGATGAATCACACTGTGTTTGCATTTAGTAAATGCCCCATCTTATCAGAAGACCGTTTTCGAGGAGCCCGTAGATACATCACCCGCACAGTTTTCCCAAGTGTAGTTCAGGGTGGTATGTCCGTTAGTGAGTCCTTTTTCCGATTTAGTAAATACTGATCATAAGGGTTGGTTCCGTGTAGCTCTTAACCAGCAGTCTAACACTGTGTGGAACTGATCTAGGGTTTCTGGAACTCGTTCGTGGCGACCAGGTTCCCTAGGACTGTTGCAGTGTTGAATAGAGGCATGTGGGCTCGAGGGTCACTGCTTGGTAATCTCTTGAGATCTGGCTCAACTCCACTCTCCAGTTTTCATTAGAGTTTAAAGAGAAGAAAGGGCACAGCCGTGAAAAAGGGAATTGACGAGATGAGAGAGGGAGGAGGATTTCAGCAAAGAGATATGACTGAGGATACAAACCAAGATAACGCAAATGAATGAAGGAACGCACAGAAACACAAGATGAAAACAGCAAAAACCACGTGATCATGACTCAAACCATGCTAAGCGTTTGTGGAGTTTCCTTCTTCCAATTGCCTTTGTTCTAGGCACCATCCTAAGAGGCGCTGCACGTGCAGTTGGTACTGTTTGCTTTTGTGAAGGGTCCTCAAACCCAGAATGGCTGTAACTGTGGTGGGTACATGTTATCAGAGCATTTACATGGTTGAGACTAAAAGCCCAGATTCCAAGGCTGTCTTTCATCTTCAGAATGCTGGTAGCCACAGTGAGGCTCATGGATTTTTGTTTCTTCGGGGATTTTCTTGCACTGTGTCCACAACACCTGTGTTCTTTTTTTAGCCTGTAACTCTCCGAGACTCCCGTGACTAACACTCCGTAGGTCAGAAGTGGGACTCTGGATTTAATAAAAGATGGTTTTCTTCAGTAAACTTTCCCTCTTTCTATTCACACTTTCAATTTCCTGTCACTTTTTTAGCTCCCCAGCAAAAGCAATTCAGCCTCTGGCTCAGGTGGGTTATTAAGGGGATTGATAGTATCATTCTCTCGAATGTAATGAGCCGGGTGCTGGCCTTTGTTACTGCTGAGGGTTGCCTACACTGATTTCCTGTTTGTAGTTACTGTCCCCTGTGGGCTTGGAAGGGCTTCAGACATTTAATCCCCAGTAGTAGGCTTTTTAGGTGTAACACAGTTGACATTTTAGGACGGGTAGTTTCCTATTAGGGGGCTATCCTGTGCAGTACCGAGATGCTTCATAAACGGTGGTGCAAGTTGCACATACCTCCGCCCTGAACTTAGAAGTGACAATAGACAACACTGCAGAAATTACCAAGTGTTCCTGGGCAGAGGAGTGTAGGAGTCATGTTGGTGAGGGATGATTACCATGAGTTGTAAGGGAATGCCTAAGGCTTCCCCAGCCCTGACCACTGGCCTTTATATTTCTTAAGATAGAGCCTGGCAATGAAACTGTCTAATAGCAGGTCCACTGCAGTCTGTCTCACAAACCTTACAAAGCTGTTTGCCTTATTTATCACTTTAGAAACTGTCAAACTTTGTAGTTGCATATGCTTTTTGTACATAGTATGTCATAAACCTTACATCATGAATGTGTGTCTAGAAGGGTTGGTAGAAGTCTGATGTTTCTGCCTGAGATTATATCTGCTGCCTGAGAGTTTCCGTTTCCTAATGAGTTCACATCAGAAGGAGACAAATTAAATAAGAGCTATGGTTGGAACTTGATTTTAGTTTGTGTTTCAACATAACGTATGGGAGAGATACCCTTTGGAATAGGAACGTGGGACTAACGGAGGAGCTCTGTTGATAAAGTGCTTGCCCACGCAAACTTGAGGATCTGTGTTTGATCCCCAGAACCCATGTTAACAAAAGCATACATTTCAAATCCCAGAGCTTGGGGAGCAGGAAACAGGAGGATCCCTGTGGCTTGCTAGACAGCTAGTCTAGCTAAAGCAAGCAAGCGAAAGCAGCCAACTCCAGGCTGAATGAATGATCCAGTCTCAAAGAGTAAGATGGAGTGTGATTGAGGAAGACACCTGCTATCAATCTCTGGCCTCTATGCATATACACGTATGTGAGTGTGCACACAACACACACACACCACTACCACCGCCATCACCACCACCACCACCACCACCACCACCACCACCACCACCACCACCATCATCAACGAAAGAATCAAATGGACTCTCACCAGCATTGAAGAAACAGCATGATGAAGAGCATGCATTGCTGACCTCACACACTATCTTGAGTTAGGACGTTGTTGACCTCAAGCGAGTCATTAACCCTGAGCCTTGCTCTCCTAGGTGTAACAGTAGAGATAATAAGGTTCATAGAGAGGCGTAATGGCACGTGGCAGGCGTCTCTTAATTAAAAGTGTCACTGAGAATACTTATTATATACCAACAAAGTACTAAGGGAAAGTGGGTGAGATACTTTTAAATTTTTGTTTTTGTTGTTTTTGTTTGGTTGGTTTTTTTTCAAAACAGGGTTTCTCTGTGTAGCCCTGGCTGTCCCGGAACTCACTCTGTAGACCAGGCTGGCCTCAAACTCAGAAATCCGCCTGCCTCTGCCTCCCAAGTGCTGGGATTAAAGGCGTGCGCCACCACTTTTAAATTTTAAAAGGAGTATTTTGTTTTAACTTATTTTTTTTTTTTTTTTAAAGACAGGATCTTACTATGTAACTCAGATTAGCCTCAGAGGAACAGTGACTCCTAAGTTCTGGTCTCCATTCTTCTGCATTTGATAGCCTCATTGATACTGAATTTATTTTGAGTGTTCCCTACTCAGCTCTATTAAAATATGTATAGCAGATCTTCTATTGAATAACAGTTTCAAGGTTTCACATCTTGACTTGCTGTATGGTTTTGCAAGGCATGATGTTTTAGAGACTTCACTAGCTCTGATCGGGTAAGGAGGGACGTTCACTAATTTATAATGTACTTGGTGAGGCTTATTTGATTTGTCTTTCCCTTTGGTGCCTGGGATCATGCCCAGAGCCTTGTGAATGCTAAGCAAGCACTCTGCCCAGAGCCCTAACCCCCAGCCCTTCTGCATATTTTTAACTAATGAAAATACTCAATGCGTGATATTTGCCCAGATTCTGTTTCCTAAGAACCCAGGAGAGCAGCCTTTTCATGGTGAGAATAGCAGTTCTCAACACCCTTTTTATACACAGGGTCTTTACTAAGAGAGAGTGAGAGAGCAAGAGAGAGGGACAGAATGGTCTCTGCTTATAATTCAGGAGTATTTAGGTTGTTTATGTCAAGAGTTGCAACTGAGTGCTGCATTGGTGGTTGATTCCCACGTTGTGGCACGTTTCTGAAATTGTTAATGGCTAATTTCAAGGCAAAGGAGAGGCAGAATGGATTCTATTTTGATTTGTAAGACCCCAATTCTGTAATTGCCCCTGTGTTACTGCTTAGAGTCTTATGTAAAAAGCAGAGCTTGGAGATGCAACCACAAAACAGCCTTGTTAACGACACTTTTACTTTGTCACCCCATCCAACCTTTCGTCCCTTGAAATTTACTTCTTGGGATTAGATCGTTTTCTGCTACAAATGAACTTGATTTTTCCAGTTATCCTTAGACAATATAGATCATTCTCAAGTTACTAGGTAACAGAAGTCGCAAATTTATCAATATGTCTGGTGCAAACCATACAATCTCCAGGTCAGATGTACACGTGAAGCTTCCTGTACTTAGCTGACCCTCTTCAGCCCTGCCTCTTGCAAGGGGGAAGGTGGGCAACTGGGAAAGGGAGTTCATGGGCTGTCTTGCTTCTGGCCTGGTTTCTACTCTCCTTCCTTTGTCTCCGCAGTCCTGCTTTCTGACCCTTGTGAAGTGATGCAAGCAAGGACAGGGAAGGGAGGGAGCAGTTAAGAAATTCCATGGAGTCTAACTCCAGTGCTTTCATAGCCTTGGCAGGCAGTTCCAGCTCAGTCTTCACCTGTGGGTCCCCCATTTCCTGCCTCAGTTGCCTGAGTTTAGCACTTTTCCTTCCCTGGCAATAAAAAAGGCATCTAAGTTCTGACTAGTTGCTGATTCCCTGCACAGCCTTCTGCTGCTGGCATTGCCTTTATCTTCACTTCGTTATGGTCTATTCAAGTTCCAGATTAATGATGACCCTTGGCTGGATCCATGCGACTCTGTTCTCAGCTTGCTATAGACTCTTGCCTGTAGAACTCACATCTGGGTTCTGTGTACACACACACAGGCACACACACACACACACAGGCACACACACCTGCATTTATTCTCTTCACAGAGTCTGGTAATAGGCTCAGGTCAGCCACCCCTCTTGGTCTCAATGTTTCTCTGCCCAGTTTCTTCTCATCCTGCTGATGCTTTAAGGAGATGGATCAGGTGCCAGGTCCAGTGTTCTTCACTGTGCTTGAGGCGAAGTGTCAAGTTCTCCAAGTGTTCCCCTCAAAGCTGTCTTCTCAGCTTCAGTGTGTGAGAGACATCTTTCCTGAGACCATTCTCTGTGTCTTCCCTAAGGAACACCAGAACCATTCTGGGATCTCCACAAAGCTGCTTGTTACAATGGCTGACATAGGGGATACCTGATCTCAGCCCTGTTTAACTTTAAGTCTTCTTGCTTCTGCATTTTAAAGAGTGCTTTGGCCACCTGCTTTGGAATGCTGCTTTTTTTGCCTTTGGCTCTGAGTAGAAACTTCTGCTTTACTCTTTTGCTATGGTACCTCTTTAGATAATTGAGCTTTTGGTTCATTCCACACATCACTTATAGTTATGACTTGCAGATGGTACAGTATAAGCTTCTTGGCTTTTAGCATCACGCCTGCTTCATTCAGTACCCAGCTGCGGCCTTTGGCCTGGAGCTGCCCTGCCCTGACCAGCTGGCCCTTTGGGGACTTCCTTACTCTGAAGGTTTATAGGATCTGTTACCCTTATTTCGTATTTGATACTTAGTGGTGCAGATTTGTCACTAGTGGTCATCCTGTTTATGAATATACCCATTTCCCTTGTTTGACTGTTGGTTGTTTAGTTTTTGGAGCACTATCTTTTATTTCCTGTAGCTTTAATCAGAATATAAAAGTTACTGAGTATTGGTTGGGGAGTTGATAATATGAAGTGAATTTTATCATGGAGTAGAAAAAGTCAGTAGTTTTGAGAATTAATTTGCCGTTTTCCTGGGGTAGCCGAGTTAAAATAGTCTCAGCCATTTAAATGAACACTAAGAGTCCATTAAACTATTGATAAGAGCTATCTGAACTTAATCTTCATATAAGAAAAAAACTATAAGCTCTTTGTCTAAAATATAACATTGTCATTCCGGAATGCAACTGATGTTCTGGTTTCATAGCAAACATTCTTTGTAAAAGTCTTAGGATCATTTGGAACTGGTTTTCTACATTCCAAACAAAAATGTATTTATGCAATGTGATAACTAGAAAACATTTCATGCAATCCCATCTTCTCTTCATAAATAAACTGATTTTATGATTTACTTTTCAGATCATAATGTAATTCCATCATTTCCTTTTCCCCTTCCTCTCTCCAGTCCCTCCCATGGGCTATCTTGCTCTTTCCTGGGGTTTAACCAGTGTGGGCCCTTCTCCCTTGGAGAGTGTTCCTTCCACTCTCCTCATTCCTTAACTGCACGTAGGTCTTTGTGGAGGGTCCAGGCCTCCTGAGCTTTTCTGTTCTATGTTACCGAAGTCACCCTTTTTAGGTCATATTTAGGCCGTCATTGTTGGTGGGACTTCATGACTGTAGCTCCTCTGACATTTGTAGGAAACACAATCCCACCACAAACTTCCTGCTCTTCCAGTGCTTACAATGTTTCCATCCTTTCTTCCGCAATGACGCCTGGGTATGGTACAGGAGTTGTTTTATAGACTTGTCAGTTAAGACTGGACCCACAACTCTGCATTTTGATTGCTTGTGGCTTCCAGTCACTCTCTCTGTTGCAAAGTAAGTTTCCTTGATGAAGAGCTTAGACTACACTTATCAGTGGGCATAACAACAAATATTTTAAAATGCAGCTAGGGATTATGCTGGTTTAATAAAGTGGTTCTCCTCCAAGATCCATGCCCTCACTTGCACTGAGTCGTTGACTAAGTTTTCAGTGCTAGGCATGATTTCCCTTGTGTTGAGTTAGTCTCAAGTCGAATTAGAAAGCTGTTGGTCACCATCAAGGTAAGTGTGCCACTGTACCTCAAGGGTTATTGTGCCATGCTGGGCATTATTGTGGCTCAAAGGCACCATAGCTGGTCGAGAGTATCGGTCGCTTCTCTCTTTGGGAAGGTTGCATGGAGCTTTCTGGTACCATGAAAGCTAATCCTCAGGGAGGAAGCTTTCGGGGCAGACCCAGCTTAGGTCCTCTGGGTGCTGTGTCCAAAGTACATGCTGTCTTCAGCAGTCGAGATGCACCTTCCACCTTTAGGAGGTAACTGAGGGTAACTGCAGTAGCCTAAAATGTTTTGGGAGTCTCATATACAACCCTGCCTAGTGTTGGGGCTTTCTTAGATTTTCTCTGGCTCTTGGGGAGAAGCATTGTCAGCTTAGATGGGAAGATTTATTTAAAATATATATGTATATATGTACGTGTGTATAAATATATACATGTATTTACATGTGTAGATATGTATATATGTATATGTGTGCACATGGCTTTTTCAGACATCCTTTCGGCTCCTTCTATATTTATCTCTCTCCTTAATTAAAGTGCCTCCCTGTTTTCCCATTTCCCGCTTCAGATCACTTGTACTTGCTTTTCCTCTTTCTGCTGCCCCTCCCTCACACGATGGCCCCCTCTATTCTCCTGTACGTTGCAGTTACTCGGGTTATAATCTTACTCTGTCTGTTTTAAAGAATTAGATACTGCTGCATAATAATGCCTAGTTTGGGTTTCTAAGCTCCTGCAGAAAGTGGCCTCGTGGCACAACATCTGGCTGTTTCAGCCCAACACCAGCACACGCCAAATGCAGCCCCCTTCCTTCTCCCATGTTACACAGTAGCTCTGCCATTGTCTTGTGCAATAGCGTGGACATAATAGTCTAGTCATAGCTGAGTGGATTAATTTCTGTGATTTTACTAATGCGCACAAAAGCATGATGTCCAGATAGGTGTAGAAGTGGAGCCCTGTGATCCTAGCATGTGGGAGCCCAGGCAGGAGGATCATGCTGAGTTTGAGGCCATCTTTAGTTACAGAATGAGTTCCAGGCCAGACTGCGCTCCATAACAAGTCCCCATCTCAGAAATAAAACAAATGGAAAGCCACAGTATCCTATTAATTGTCCGACCCCTGACTCCTTTTTAGAAGGGGCATAGGAAGGACAGAACTGCCTTTGTGGTTAAAGGAAACTCTGGACAAAATTTTAGACTCTAGCTAGCTTAAACCACTCATGTACAGACACAGAGGTTGAGGATCCGAAATTATGGGACACTTTTATGGACTGTCGAGACTCAAACTCAGGTCCCCAGATTGTTCTGTGTGGGCAGCTGAATTTACAGGTCTTTCCCCCCCCCCCCCTGAGTTTTCCCTCTTTCCAGTTTTAGTTAAGAGGTCACATGGTTTTTGGTTTTATGGGTTTTTTGGGTTTGTTTGTTTTGTCCTTAATTTATTTATTCACTTTACATCCTGCTCACTGTTCCTTCTCCCAGTCACCCCCTCCCACAATTCTTCTTCCCATACCCCTCCCCTTCTCTTCTGAGAGGGTGGAAGCCTCGCCTCACCCTGGGTATCTCCCCATCCTGGCATATCAAGGCTCTGTGGGGCTAGGCACACCCTCTCCCACTGAGGCCAGACAAGGCAGCCCAGTTAGAAGAATATATCCCACTTACAGGCAATAGCTTTTGGGATAGCCCTACTCCAGTTGGATAGCCCTGCTCCAGTTGTTCGGGACGCACATGAAGACTAAGCTGCACATTTACTACATGTATGTGGCAGCGTGTATAGGGTTAGGTCCAGCCTGGGTACGCTCCTTGGTTGGTGGTTCCATCTCTAAAAGCCTCAATTGTCCAGGTTAGTTGACTCTGTTGATCTTCTGTGGAGTTCTTTTCTCCTTCCGGACCCACAATCCTTTCCCCAACTCTTCCATAAGAGTCCCCAAGCTCCATCCACTGTTTGGCTGTGGGTCTCTGCATCCCTCTGAGTCAGCTGCTAGGTGGAGCCTCTCAGAGGACAGCTATACTAGACTCCTGTCTGCAAGCATAACAGAGTATCATTAATAGTGCCAGCGAATGGTGCTTGCCCGTGGGATGGGTCTCAGGGAGGGCCGGTTATTGGCTGGCCATTCCCTCAGTCTCTACTTTGTCCTCCGTGCCTATATTTCTTGTTGACAGGATAAATTTTGGGTTGAAAGTTTTGTGGGTGGGTTAGGGTCCCTATTGCTCCAATGAGGTTCCTGCCTGGCTACAGGGGGTGGCCTCTTCAAGTTCCATATCTCCAGTGCTGTGAGTCACAGATAAACTAACACCCCATTGATCTTGGGAGCCTCCCTTATCCCAGGTCTTTGTCATGTCCTGAAGATGCCCCCCACCTTCCCATCCCTATCAGTTGCAGATTTCCATTCATTCTCATCTGGGAGGTCACAGTTCTTATTTCTGTTATTGGAGCAATATTTTACATATCATCCAAATCAAGATATTTGATAATATTGAAACAAATCTTCTTCTTCCCCACACTAGTAATTTTCTAGATTTAAGGCTGTGGAGATGGTTCAGTTGCTCTGTAAGCATCATACCCAAGTTCAATGCCCAGAACACATGTTTTTTTAAAAAAAAAAAGAAGCCAGGCATGGTATTATATGCTTGTAATCCTAGAACCAGTGAGGCAAAGAAAGGTGGATAGGTGGATCCCCAAGGCTCACTGGTCAGTCAGACTAACCTACCTGAAAGGTTCTAGGCCAATGAGCGACCCTATCTGAAAAAAAAGAAAGAAAGAAAGAAAGAAAGAAAGAAAGAGGAAAAGGCCTAGTGCCTGAGAATATCATACCTGAACCCCTCCCCCACTCTCTTCCTCTGTGTTAGGTAAACATCATATTCTTTTTGTGCTTTTTTTGACAATGACTAAATTGCAGACTTATAAAGCTATTAATTGAGTTGACTGAGAGGTTGTCTCACTCTGTGGATATTACTATTGTAATCATTTGAATGTTTTGTTTTTTGTTCGGTTTTTGGCTGATTACATAACTTTGTCGTTACTTAGACACAATTCCTTGAAGGCTGTAAACCAGAAAACTTCCTGTTTTTAACCTATTACCCCTTTGTTCTGTTTGCTTACAAAGCCTTGCATCTCCCTCTTCCCCCCAACACCTTGAGAAATGATCAAGATTCAGTTGTTCCATGTACATGTATATATGTGTTTCATGTATCATAGTAACAAGTTGAACGGAATGATGTCAGCTGCTGGACCCTAAAATGGCGAGCATCTCTGGAAAGTTTGGATCTCTTCCATGGGACATGGGCATGAAGAAGAACCTAGGTCTTCAATACCTAGTTAGATGCTGGGTGGCAAAGGGTACCTACTGACGAGATGCTGCCATTTTTTTCCTGCCAGCGGATCCTGTGAAATTTCAGCAACAAAACAAGAAACTCTCTCCTTATGAACATCCAGATAATGTCAGCATGATGCTGAGACTGATGTGCATCACAGGAATTTACCCGTACCACTGGTTTTTCCACTGTAGAAAGTTCCTATCCTACAGATCCTTTGGGACTATGAAGGACAATAAGTAACCATCACAGTTGGTGCACAGTAGGCCTTTTTGAAGGTAGACACCTGCAGGGAACATTTGCTAACTGAATACATGGAAAACAATGTTATAAGTGATAGCTCGGTGGAGACGGAGGGTATGTTGCCAGCTGGCTCATTTTCTGTTTTAAGCCTATTAGAGCCATAGTAACTCTGGTAACCAAGTGGTTCTTTGAAATATCACACATTGAGTATCTCTTATCCAAAATGGTTGACTTAGAAGTGTTTTAGATTTCCAAGATTTTTATTTGGACATATTTGTGTAGATTTTACTGGCCGAACATTCCTACCTCAAAAAGTCCAAGGTGCTCCAAAATTCAAAAGGCTTGAGTTGCATGACAATGTTTACAAAGCTTTTAAGAGTTGGGCCCAGTGTTTGCCTATAGGCTGAGCTATGAAAGGTTTGGGTAGAAGATGGCTTGAGCTCCTGAGTTCGAGACCAGCTTGGATAATACTGAGACCCCATATGGGGAAACATAAACAAGGAAAAAACCTGCTGGGATTTGGGAATATTTCAGATTTCACTGTTCAGAAGATATGGAAAACCACAGCCAATCACTTCTTGTCTGGCAGTGAATTTTGGAATTGCCAACCTTTACACGTGGGAGCTTGCCAGCTGTAGTCAGTGTTTTGGTATAATTAAAGCATCTGAGACCAAAGCCAATATTGTAGAAAATATTTTCTCAATGATTGCTAAACTGTACCAGCAGACAGCTGTCATTCGCAGACCTTGAGCTTATGCCATTAAGACTCTCATCCTTCCTACCAAAACTGGAACAAAACTGAATGAGAAATCAAGTTGGATGTGTACGTGTTGTGTCCTGTTCCTCTCGCTTCCAATACTTTGATGTATACATGGAGTCTCAAAGCTCTGTAGTGCCCGTGGAAGATGGAGAAACAAAGGCCAGTGGCCAGCCATGGCGTGTGAGGTGGGGACTTCCGATTTAGCTGTATTTGGAAATTCAGTGTCTCCATAAACACTAACCTAAACACTTTAAATTACTCATTTCTGTTAATTTACTACCATATTTGGGAATCTATATTTTTTAATCTTTTTATTTGATTGGGAAAATGAAATACTGATCACATATAACATTTATGAATAAAGTATGAGAATCCTACCTATACTGCTATGGTACTATGGACAACTATTCTATTTGAAGTAGAAAGTTATGTAAATGCTCTGATCAGGTAAAGAAACTTTGTTTCTTAAACATTTCTTTAATAAGGTTTTGGTGCCCTGATTTGTACATTCCTTTCGGGGGTTACGGATCTCTTTGGTATATTTAGACAGAGAGTAGAAAGAAGGAATGGAGGGAGAGTTCTGGAAACCTGGGAGTTAGTGAATCTGTGTGGGGACCAGAGAGGCACCCCAGGAGGGCTGCCCAGGGTTTATCAGCCAATCAGAGGCCCCCCAGGAGAGCTGCCTCCGTGTTCATCAGCCAATCAGAAGCCCCCAGAAGAGCTACAGCAGTGTTCATCAGCCAATCAGAGCCATGAATATGACTTACAGCTTCCTCTTGTGCCGCCTTTCAGTAAACGTTTTTTCACCTCTCTGGACCTCATTGTAAATTGACATTACATTAACAGAGTGTACTGTGCAAAGTTATTGCAAAGGTCAGATGAGATAATTTATGTAGGCACGAGGCGGTCAATAAATGTCAAATCCTGTGTGCTCCAGTCCTCCCCCGCCTCACCAGCCCCTGGCTTAGCCTCTGCCAACACTGTCTCTAAGCCCAAAGTGTGTTTTGTTTTGCCCATGGTCTCTTGGATGGAGGAATGTCTCCCATCATTGGAAACCACAGCTAGAAGCAAAGGCTGAGGAGTAATGAAAATCTGGTCAGTTCTCATTATTCAAAACAGGTCACATCCCATGTTCTGAGTTCTTGGGCAAATTAGAACTAGGTTGGTGACTACCCCTGGTCTCTCATGTCCTCAACAGGTCAGCACGCATGCGTGTGCCTTTAAATATGTCTGCCTGAAACACATTGCGCATCATTGGTTCATTACCACTGAGTTCGCTGTGTAATCCATGTCCAAATGGAGATAATCTAACACACTATGAGTCTTAGGTTTAGAGTTAGGTACACATTTTAACAGGTGGGTAAATTCATTAATAGGAGAGCTCCACAGTGTGAAAGATGGGCTATATCTGAAAACAGACAGGCTTCTGCATCTACTTAGCCCTGGCTCTGGCTTTCAGCCATTGTTGTGGGTCTGTGTGACTGTACCACTTTCTTCCTACGGCTCTGAATACCCTCCTATTATCACGATGATGGCTCTTGTCATTTCCCCAAACACATGGTGATGAGAATAGAAGGGCTCCAGGAGGCAATAATACTCACGTTTTGTGTGAGTTGACAGTCACCTGGCCTGTGCTACAGTCAGTATGCTACAAAATTCCATTCAGACCTGCTACTTGCATGCTAATTGCATCCTGAATCTGTCAGGTTGTCCTACTTCAGAGAAAGAGACACAACATATAATTTGTTTCAAAACACAGAGTGAGGATCAAGGCGATGGCTCAGAGGGTAGGAACACTTGCTGTCAAGCCTGACAACCTGAGCTTGGTTCCTAGAAGCTACGCGGTTGAAGAAGAAAACCAAGTCTGTCCCGAGAATTGTCCTCTGATCTCCACGTGTGCACTGTTACATGCGCCCTCATTACAGTCACATACGTAAATAAATAAATGTTGATTTAAAAGACACACACAGTGCAGAAGCTTTACCACTGCTGGGTGGCTTTAGGAACCGTGTTGGGAAGTGAGGTGTGAGTGGTCTGAGTGGCTGTGGTGGTCTGAGTGAGAATGTCCCCCGTAGGCTCTAAGGCTGGAATACTTGGTCCCAGTTGGTGGCACTGTTTGCGTACATTTAGGAGGTGTGGTCTTGTTGGAGAAGTATGCCATTGGGGGTGGACTTTGAGGATTCAAAGCCACATGCCACTCCAGGAACTTTCTCTGCTTCCTGCTTATATTCTGAGATGGGAGCTCTCAGCTGTTCCTGCCAGCATGTCTGCCACTTGCTGCCACTATTCTCAGCCATAATTGAGCTCTTAGCCCTCTGGAACCATAAAGTCAAATAAACTCTTTCTTCTAGAATTTGCCTTGGTCATGGTGTCTCATTATAGCAATTGCAAAGTAACTAATTCAGAGGCTATCATTAAGCTAATAAACTCTGTGTGTGTGTGTCTGTCTGTCTGTCTGCAGGACCATTGTGATGCATGATGGTAATCCCTGGAAGGTACTGGGATGAGGCAGATTGAGTGATAAAGTTGTGTTAAATTGGACCCCATATTTACCTTGTCCTGTGGAGTTGCTCTGGATTCCATGAGGAAACTGGATGTTAGAGAGTTTCAGTGACTTGCTGTGGGCCAGGCTTTGAATGGAGTCAGGATTTGAGCTCAGACTTGTCTCACTGCCATGTTGGCCTTGTAGAGGGCAGAAAGGTGAATGCCTACATAAGTCATTTGCAGATCCATGGTGAGTTAGGTGCCATGAGAGAGCAGCTTGTAGTGAGGAGATCCTGGGACTTTGGCTGAAAGATCAGCTTCAGGAAGGAATGTGACAGAAAGGGATTCTCAGTTTGTAGTTATTGGGTTTACCTTGTTTGGATAATTATTATTCAGATGCTGCCTTGGATTCTAACGAATATAATAAGGGCAGGTTGGGGTGACAGTCTCAGGGGAAGAACCAGGCAATGGGGATGGACAGTGGGATTTAGCTTCTTCGACACATTCCACCGTCATTTGGCTACGTGAAGTAGAATGTATGGTCATCAATGCAAAATCGTAGGTAGTCAGGGTTTTTAAAAACAATATTCTTTTATTATTTTTAATTATGTATGTATTGTGGGTCTGCTTTGCTTTTTTTTTTTTCTTCCTGCTAGACAAAAATTCCTGAAAATGGGCCAACCTTGTTTTTAGAGAGTGGCCTAATGGTTTAAACTGCTATGGCCCTCAGAGATCAAAATCATTGGCCCTCCTGGAGCTGGAGTTAAGACAGTTGTAAGCTACTGGGAAAGGCTTGGGTCCTTTCCAAATAGTTCTTAAGCACTGGGCCATCCCTCCAGCCATAAATGCTCAAAATTCTATAAATGTTGAAAAACAGCTCAAAAATTCTAGGTATTCAACAAATGCTAACGAAGCAAACTAAAACTTTAAAGCAAGATTGTGATGTCCTTAACTGGAATTATCAGCATAAACATCTTTGATGAAACTATTGACACAAAATTTCTACACATTTGGTCATATTTAAAAATATTGAGTCCAGCATTGTGGGGCATAGATATAGCTGGCATGGGGAAGGCTGAGGAGGACAGCCTGGGCTACATCATGAACATGGGTGGTCTTTCTGTTTTCTGTTGCCCTCTCCCGTTTCTTTCTTTGGCGTTTAGAATCTTCATCCTAAAGTTCGTCTACCTTTTTGTTTAAGTTTGCCCCTAGCCTTGTTCGAGATATTGTAATTGAACTTGCTTTCTTGATTTCTTTCTCACTCTTCATGTACCAAAACATCTACTGATTTTTGTGTGTTGATCTTTATCTTGTCACTTTTCTAAGTCTATTTATAAAAAGCAAATGGTCTTTTGCTGGCAGCCTTCGGGGCTTTCTGGGGATGCTTATATCACCTGCAAATGACCTCTTCCTGTGAGGGTTATCTTTATCGTCAACACCTCTCTGGTTGTGTCTATGAGGACTTTTCCGATTGAGTAGAACAGAGCAGGAGTGTGGGGGAAGAGACAGAGACAACTCTGTGACCATCTGTCTCAGCTCCTGCCGCCTGCCATGATGCCGTGGATTACACCCTCAAACTGTGCCAAAATAAACCCTTTGTTAAGTTGTAAGTGGACATCTTACTTTTGGAACTTAGTTCCAGTGAAATCCTTTAAGTGATTTTCCAGTCAGTCTGAGGTTGGCTCCGTGTTTGCCGTTTCTACAGCCTTTGTTGTGACCCTTCAGGTCCTTGTTTCTTCAGGGATTTTGTCTCCTGAGGAGTGATGGATTTCTGTGAAAGACCATTTTTTCATCTATTGCGATGGTCGTGTGATTTGTCCTTCCTTGCTTCTGTTTATGCCCAGGATTAGACTTATTGACTTGGTTATGTTGAGCCAGCTCTGCAAGCTAGCATCTCTAGAATTAACACAGTTTAACCATTTTGTGTGGTCCTTTCAATAAGTTGTGAATTTAGTTTGCAAGCGTTTCACGGAGGGATTTTGCATCTATATTCATCGATGATACCTGTCCATAGTTTTCCTTTTTTACTGAGTCCCCATGAGGTTTTGATATTAGGAAAATGAATCATAGACTGAACCTGAAACATTGTCTCCTTTCTATGATATGGAGGACTGGAGGTGTGTCAATGCTTCATGCCTCATTGACCTGGTAAAGGTTAGCAGAATACATTTAGTCCTGTGCTGTTGTTTTACTGGGAGAGGTTCTATTACTCTGTCATTTTGCTTATTATAGATTTGTCTAGGTTGTTTATAATATCTTGGTTTAATTTACGTGGACCATGTGTGTTTAAAAATCTCCATTTCTCCTCTCTTCTCTATAGCACCAGAGTATAAAATTTTAAAACAATGCCTAATGATCCTGCAGATCTCAGCAGTCTCTGTTATAATGTCTACATTCTTGTTGCTAATGTTATTAATTCACATTTCCCTCTGGTTCATTTAGTAATAGTGATCTTGTTTATATTTTCAAAGAACTAATTTGTATCAATAGTCTTTTAATCTTGAGTCACTAAATGGAGTTCTATCATTTAGTATTTCTTGTCTTCTATATTGGTTTTGAGTTTTCTTTGTTTTTGTTTTTCTATGACTTTACCATCATTAGGGTGTTTATTTGAGACCTCCTATTTTTTTAAGTGTGGGAACTTAGTTTGTGTTACCCTCTTTCCTTTAGAACTGTCTTCACTGGGTTCCATGAGTTCTGATATGTTATGTTTTCAATTTTATTTCATTCGAGAAATTAAAAAATTTCCCCTTAGATACTTTAGTCTCCTCTTGAGCATTAAAAAGAAAATTACTCTTCCCTGTCTACTTTCTCATTTCTTTTTCATTTCCCTGTAATATGGTAAATTTGTGATTTTTTCTTTCATATTTAAGAGCTACTTTATTTGTCAAATATATGTTTTATTCTGAAGATTACATGAATTTGTGAGAAAAGTGTTTCTTTTTCATTTGTTGGACTCTGTAGAAAGAAGTCTGTTTGGCACCTTTGATTCAGAGTATTGTTTCACACTGATAGTTCCTTGATTCCTTGACTTGGTCTATCTGTTGATGGAGTGTATGGTAAAGCCACTACTATAATCTTATCAGGGTCTGTATGTCCCCATATATCAGGGTCTGTGTGTCCCCATATGTAGGGCCCATGTGTCCCCAGATGTCCAATGTTGTTTATTTTGTGGGCTAAGATATTCCTACATTAGTGCATTATACACTCTTCATCTCTTCTAAGTAGATTGGTCCTCTAATTAATGTATAATAGCTTTATTAGTCTCTTTGTTAATACTGTCTGGAGGTTTGCTTTGCCATTTGTTGTTACATTTTATCCTTGTGGCTTTCAGAGTCTGTGATTGGAATATCATTTTCCTTTCTCTATGTTTTAGTTCATGCAGGTCATGAATGAGTTGAGTTTTTTGTAGATATCAAGTAATTGGGTTTCGTTTTTAATCCAATCAGTCTGTTATTCTGTTGATGTCACAAGTAGTCTGTCCCACTTGTAAGCTTGATGCTCCTAAAGGCCAGAAGAGGTCATTCCATCTCCTGGAACTGGAGTTTCAGATAGTTGTATGCAGACATGTGGGTGCTGGGAATTCAACCTGGGTCCCTCTGGAAGAGCAGCCGGTGCTCTTAGCAACCAAACCGCCTCTCCAGGCCATCTGTTATTTTTAACTGAAGAATTAAGACCGTTTAAATTCGGAGTTAGTATTAACAGGCATCCTTAACTTTCATTATTTTGATGCTTTGAATACTTTGTCCTCTCTTCTCTCTTTTTTGTTCATCTGAAAGTTTTGCTGGTTTAGTGCATTAATGCTCTTTAATTCTTTCCTAATGCTCATTTTTGTAAATCTCCTCTCCTATAGAATTTATTGGTTTTGTTTTTTGCATGGGGGGAGGGGGTGTGGTGCTGCTGAGATTCGGACTTTTCTTCTGTCTCTCTGTACCTTCTACAACACTGACCTAGTAGTCACAAATCCTTTTAGTTTATAGTTTATTCTTATCTTAGAATATCTTTATTATTTCACTGCTTCTGATGGATACCTTTTCTGGACACAATAATCTAGGTTGGCAGTGAATTTATTATTCAGTGCTTGAAGTACAGCCTTCTACACCCTCTGGTCTTTAAGGTTTCTGGTATGTTTACTTTGTTGATTACGTTGGTGCCACGGCCCTTCAGCTTGTTGTATACCTTCTTTGTGTGCAGTGGAGTATGCCTGGTCTTCATCTTTCCTTCATTGGGAGAATCTCCTACTCTGTTACAGATCCCATAGCTCTTTGTGGAGCAGTACAGGTTGTTTAGATCATCCTGGTTTCACTTGGCTAGGTCATAAGTGTCCACTTCTCGATTCCTGAAGACACTGAAGAATGTTTATGATCTACTGAGCTTCTGGATCTCAGTGGTGTCCGATGCTCCTGGCACTTTCCCCCATGCTTTTCCGCTTCCCACCCCCTCTTGCTGCTCAGTGCTCCCTCGTCTCTTCTCAGAACAGAGTTTGCCCTTTGTTTCCCCCCAGCCCCAGAGCTGCCTGAAGAAACCTCTGAAACCTGCAGCCTTACCCTTACTCAATTTCATCTTCTCGTTATAGCTTCTTAAAGCAGGTGATATTTCACTCCACCGGGCAGGAAAATCCTGAGATGTAGAGATGCTTAAAATAACTTTCTCAGCACTGTACACTTGTAAAGTACAAAGGCTGTGGCGCTGCCTCTCTGTGGAATTCAAATCCTGTGTAAATGCAACAGTTTTCTGTGTCCACACCAGGAGGACCTAGCTGTTTCTTGAAGGTTTCTAGGCCACTCGTTTCTGTTTCCTTCTGCCCTGCTGGGCCTGAGCCTCAGATGCAGGGAGCTGGCTCCATACCTAGTCTTATGCAGCTATGTCTTGTCTTTTCTGAACACTTATTATGTTCCTTTCAGTATTCGTATGTAAGCATTTTTCTGTACGTTTGTACCAACATTAAAACTTTTGGTGGTATAGCCACTATAGATACTGGCCAGCCATTATTCAGAGTACTTATGCACTCCCAATTCTTGCTGCAACATATGATAATTTTACCAGAATTTTGCAATTACTTCCTATAACTCTGACTTTACGTCAACAAATGTCTCTGTAGCCACAGCTGTTGACCAACATTCTTTAATCTGAAAGTACACCTGGCTTTCTCTCTGGGTACCATGTTCCCCTTGCCCCGACCACTGCTTGTTTGCATACATCTCTTTAGTAGGCTGTGTCTTGTAGTTAAAGGTCATAACCTGTAAACGTCTCCTCCTTCCCCATTTGTCAATAGAATTCCTGGGGTGGAGTCTCAGTGTTGCTTGTACCCACACCCTGCTACACTGGCCTACATGACAGACTTTGAGAATCTCATCTTTTCTCAAACTAGTCAGACACCTTTTCCTCTGCTTCTTCAACTGTCATAACCGCATGCAAAGGGTTGTGTAGGCATTTGTCGATAGCACAGATGAGTTTTGTTGTGGTTTGTTACTTTTCAGTTCTTCAGACTTGAAGTTATGTGCTTTATGTGGTTCCCTTGGTCTTTTTATTATGTGCTGCCAGTGTAGCCTTACTTGTCACCCCCTTTCTTCACCCCCTTCTTTTAATCTCTCCCTCTCTCACTCTAAGTGTGAGGCATGCAGCAATTGATGAAATACCTGATGCAAAAGTGAATGAAACTCGGGCCCCACCCTCAAAAGGCCAGCAGCCATGTGTGTTTCAACTAAAGCATCATTGCCGTGGAGAAAGTCTAGGTTGGCATAGAAGTGTAAACATGGATAGCTATATCAGTCAGATTTTCCGATCTCTGTGACTAAATACAAGATGGGACCAATTAAGGAAGGACTTCTTTTGCCTCACAGATTTAGGGAGTTCAGTCGGAGTCCTTGGCCGACTGATTATAGGATCTCATGGCAGTGAAGTCATGTGACAGATGCTACTTGTCTTGTGTCAGAGAGAGAATACAGTTTGCTTCACCTCTAGGCTCTTTCCGTTCTTAGTTCATCCATTGTCTTGCTGTTTGCTCTCTCTTCCCTCTGATGTTGTTCTAGCACATAACGCAGGGAGCGGACACAGCTGAGCACTTTAAGACCCTGAGGAAGAAGCTCTAACAATGAAATGTCAAGATCAACTTGCCTGATTTTAACTGACTGTCTTCTGAAAGGTCTAAGCTGTAATCTAGATGGCAATAGGTGTAAAGATTCTCCTCTCTTTCACACCCACACCCACAAACCAAGTACTAACCAGGTCCGACCTGCTCAGCTTTTGAAACTCAGGGAGATTGAGTTCATTCAGGGTAGTATTTTATTTTCTTAAGTAGTCATAGTGGTTAAAATAACAACATTCAAGAGAATCAAACTTCATTTTCTTTTAAAAATCTTTATTTATATTGCTTATATGTGTGCTTATTTAGTTTTTATTAATGTGCTTGAGTATATGTACATGCCCTCCACGTGTGCAGGAGCCCACAGAGGTCAGAAGAAGGCATCGGATCCCTTACAAATGGAATAACAGAGGATGGTGAGCAGCCATGTGGGTGCTGGGAATTGAACCAGGGCCCTCTGCAAGAGCAGTAAGTGTTCTTAACTGCTGAGCCATGTCTCCAGTCTCCAAGCTTCATTTCTTACATTATGATCTGTGAGTGAACAGCTTTATTTATACAATAGCAAGCCACGGCATAGGCTATATTTATATATAATGAGTCCATATTAAATTATATATCAAATGACAGATCTGTGGAGGTGTTCAAATGTGCTTTTCTGATAGCCAAAGGAGAGGCGTGTGGATGAGAGAGAGTGGTGGATATAAAACTCAGGAAGCTGACTCACATTGCAACACCATTCCTAGCAATAAGTGTTCAAAGCAGTAAAGTGCTGAACAGCCCCTTTACCCAGCACTGCCACCACCTACGTTAGTCATGGTTGGGTGCATAGAATCTTTCTTAGGGTGTTCATGTCTTTAGCCGTTACACAGATTGGATCAGAAGGGTGTAAGGACTAAAATAATTCTGGTAAGTACATAGGATGTAGAGAGAAAACACCTTTTTAACACAAATAAACTGAAATTTAAACCCGAGGAAATTATTTTCTTAGCCATGATGGTTTCAGGAGTTGAACCCAAAGATAGGAAAACTCACAGTGGATTTTTATCACTGACAAAAATAATGAGGAGTGAAGGTTCTTATAAAGAAAACCACGTGGAGTATGGTTACTGGTAGCTCGCATCTTAGAGAGTGTGCTACACTATCGTCCGTATGAACTCTGCTCCCACAGGGCTTCGTTTTCTGCCCAAGGAATGCCATGGGCAAGATGCTTCCCCCGTGTCCTCAGCACTGCAGTAGGCTCAAGCCATTCTATAAACAGCTTCCACTTGGCAGTGAGAATTTCTGTCCCCTGAGCACATCGGAGGAGGAAAGTGATGAAAACTGCTCTGTATGTTTTTCTTTGCCTTTCTATTCCTGCTGTGAACCTCCAGATACCTGAGAATAAAAGATTCAGAGAAAGGGCTCTAAGCAGCTGAACCTGGAGTCCCCTGGTTCTGGTGAATCTCAAGTTCTGCATCAGTTTTTCAAAGCCAAGGACAACCATTTATCCGACACGTATTCAGTCATCTGTCATTGCTCTGTCCCCCTCCCCCTTGGCGTCTCTTGCACCACCTATAACTACCATTTCCTGATCCCCACAAGGTCTTGGGTCGGGAATTCAAAACAAGACAACCATGTGGGTGTATGTAATTTGATAAGTTGAGTTGAAACAGAATTCCTCTCTTGAGGGCTTGTTTACACATCTGGCACTTAGACCGTGATGAATTAAAGACTGGGCTCAAGCTGAAAGAATTGACCAAAGGCCTACACTGTCCTGTATATACACAGCCTCTTAGAGAATCTTCTGGTTTTATCAGCTGGCTTCATTGTATCACCGTATAAGTGTAGGGCAGAGGTGATTGCCCCACTCTCGTGTAATAAAATCAATTTAAGCTTATCCTCAATTAGCTTACAAATAAATGAGATTCAAACTATGGTTATTTTATCTGACTTTGACAAATACTGGGGGTGTGTGTGTGTGGTGTAAACCCTTAATCTACTCTTTTAACTGCTGGCCTGGCTACCTCCCCAGTGGTGCACCCCAGATACTTGCTGTTTCTCCTGGCCATGTGCTCATCATCTATGTCCTGTCATGGTGGCTCCCTTCTCTCTCTCTTCTTCCTCTTCTCCTTCTCTTTCCCTCAACCAGGTCACTCCAAACCCACCCACCTCTAATCCCTCCAGTAATTGGCTGGAGCCAATTTTATTTAACCAAGAGTTTTACATCAAGAAACAAGGTTTGCACAACAAAAGCTTGTAAACATGAGAAGTCACTCGTAGGCCTAGACCTTCAGGTATAGAATTAGGCATTAAAATACACAGCAACAGAGCAAACCCCAACACTCTTGTAGCCCTTTGGAAAGGAAGATCCTAGCAAAAGTTCCTAGAAAATTATTGACTAGTGCTCCCTCTACCCCTTATTTCTTTTTAATGATGGGAACAAAAACAATTGACCAAAATCCTAAGCATCTGGAACGCCCTCTTGCTCTTGTATGTCTTGTCTGGCCTTAAATTCGATGGTTGCCCATCTGGCCTTTCATCTCTGAGCTGGATCTATAAGAGCATCCTTGCTGATGACATTTTGTTCATACCCACAGAGGACTTCGTGGGTGCAAGGTTCTTGTAGTTATCCACCTTCTTGAAGCCTGGTATCTGACTTCATGGCAGCTGCCACTTTGGGGGAAAGCAACCAATGGCCAATAGTAAGACTATAGGGGCTTTCTGAGCTATCATCATCATTTTTTCCTTTCATGACAGTTTTGTGTCTGGAGTAGCATCCAGCTAGGACCAGTCAGGACCAGAACAACTTTTCCAGTTTTCATGAACTTACCCATTTTCATATCAACCAGCAGGGACACAGCACCAAGGAAGGAAGGACACTCTGGATATCATTTATCTATTTGATTGTAGTTACGTAGTAAGAACCACGATTTAGTAGCCAGTTGATCTGGCGCGCATTGCCAAGTGCTGCCCTTGGATAAAACACGATCTCTATTCTTGTGACTTTGAAATGTCGCTGTGGTGTAGAACCACTAATTACTTTGGGGGAGCTTCTTTCCATTTCATCCTTTAAGACTGTCATCTGCACCTGGGTGTCTGCCATGACCTCAGTTGCCCATCAAATGTCTAAAATGGAATTAATCATCTCTCTCAGACTCCCCGTGTAACAAAGCTAAAGACACAGGAGCTACAATGCCTGGTTTCTTATCACAACTCCAGCATTTCTGTCTAGCCCTGTTCTTAAATTTAGTCTTTAAGAGCATAACTTTGGAATAAAATTTACCTCTTCTTTCTTGTCTTAGGTATTTTTTTCCTTCCAAATATCTTTTACATGTGGTCTCATTTTCATTAGTTCTTTGATCCTATTCACACAGCCCCTTCTTCTCTTCCCAGACATTTCATCCCTTCCTTACTCATCCAACTCTGTCCTTTTTTAAAAGAAAAACATCGGGCTGGAGAGATGGCTCAGCAGTTAAGAGCACTGACTGTTCTTCCAGAGGTCCTGAGTTCAATTCCCAGCAACCACATGGTGGCTCACAACAATCTGTAATGGAATCCGATGCCCTCTTCTGGTGTGTGTCTAAAGACATCTACAGTGTACTCATATAAGTAAAAATAAATAAATCTGTTGAAAGAAAGAAAGAAAGAAAGAAAGAAAGAAAGAAAGAAAGACAGACATCAAATGCTGTCTGCGCTACCCATATATTCTTGGTTATGTGGAGCATGGTCAACCTACTAGAGGGTCCAATCTTAGTGGAAATGGACTTTCCCTCTCAGCCACTATCAGGTACTAAGCAATAGCTCCTCAGCTAGAGGTGGAACTTCCTGACTTCTCGGTGCTGGAGTGTTGTCTGCCTGAGCATTCACAGGTCTTGCACACGCTATCTCACCTGCTGTGAATTTACATGTGTGTTTGCCTTGCTGTGTTCAGAAGTCTTTCTTGTAGTCATTTGCCACCTCTGGCTCTTTTCACCTTATGTTCAGCAGTGATCCCTGAGCCTTGTGGGGAGAGTCTATGATTTAGATGTTCCATTTAGTGCTGAGCATCCCATAGTCCTTATTCTCTGCACCTTGATCAATTGTGGCTCTCTGTGTTAACCTCGTCTTTGTACAAGGAGTTTTAGTGATAATTTATTAGAAGTTGATTTAACACTATGGCCTTTTAGCAAAGTAGTAAAAATAGGCTTTCCCCTGGGGCCTGTGACTTGTGCCAGGTATGGGTTTCTTTTAATTTATGGAGCAGGCTGTAAACCCAACCAGAAGGTGTAGCTAGTGATTCCTATGACATGTGTGTCACTATTGCATGAGTGGACTCGTCTTGCCAGACTGGTCACTGTTGTAGTTCAAAAGTTCACAGCCAGGTAACAGTGGTGATTACTTTTTTCCTCCAGTGGTGTGAACAGAACCACTTGACACTGCAAAAGCTGGCCAATAAGGATGAAGCTTCTAGGTCCATACTTGTTTCATTTCTCCATGCTCTATGACTCAAGTCTACAGTGTCTTCAGCTGTAGGTGTCAGTGTCAGGTTCTGGAGAATAGCCCAGAACATTGACTTGACAGTAGCCTGTAGTATTTTATTCTTTCCTTTTCCTTCCTATTCCCCTTAGGAGGAATCCATGTTAGCCTTTGTCTTGCAACATATCTTGACTTTGATGTTCTTCTATTTTAGTTCTCTTGCATAGTGCTGTGACTAGATCATCAATAATATAGTCTCTGACACAAGTTCTCATTCCTTCCTTGTTGTATATCACTTCAAATATTATGAGCTTCTTTGATTGATATATATATATATATATATATATATATATATATATATATATATATATAAAATGGTTGAACATGGGAAGTATGCTGGGTGTCACTGAATTAAATGTGAGTCTTATTTTCCCTAAAGACTTTGAATGTTCACAATTTTAAAGTTCTTCTCTAGATCTTCATTATGCTTCTTCAATTCTTTCATGATGTTATAGAGATTATCTCAGTAGGGAGAGCATCATATTATTTGTTTCATTAAACTGTAGGTAATTCCTGCTGAGAAGTGGATTGAGATCTAAAATGTTTATCACCCAGCAAACAACAGAAAGAAGTATTTCAAGACGCAGTTGCTTTCCTTGTTTGTTATGCTTCTCTCATATTTCAAACTTTTTTGTTTTGTAAAATGTTGTTTCTTTTTAAGAATTGAATTGTCTCTTTGTGTTTTTAAAGCCATAAGTTGCTCTTCGCCTTTTTTTCATTTCTTCACTATGTGGTGGGTGTGACTGGCCATCAGGATAGAGGTGGCTGAATAAATGTGAAATTTCTTAACAGAGTGACTTAATGATCTTTAAACTATCTTCAGTCCCACAGCAAATCGAGTTCATCCTTCTTAACAGCCAAACGTTGCTAATGAATGTGGATTGTCTCCTTGGTGATTAGATTAAGACAGTGGTAAAGCACGCAGCTAGCCTTGGGCTCTCACATAAAGACCTGCTTTGGAAGGGCCTGTAGTTTATCTGGGGAGATAAACACTGGAAGTCAGAAGTGGTAGAGTTATAGTCCAACTTGCTTTGTCTGCAGCAGCAGGTTACTGTCTGGAGAACATGTGAGAAATCTTACTTCCTGAGTTTTATGTAAGGCCTCTGTAATGAAGAGTCTTTGTTGTTTTTGAACTGCTGTAACAATTGAGTTTGGGTATGGCCTGAGTTAAGAGATGTATTTTGCTAATGATTTTGATGAGAAAGTCTAAATAACTTAGGGCTAGTGTCATGGTGAGGCTCCATGGCATGGTAGAAAAATGGCCACAAACCAAAAATACCAAGCTTCCTTTGGTATTTTTCCTTTATAACAGCCAACTTTGTAAATAACTACTAAATTCCTTGGAGACTTCCGTAGTGGAGCATTACTTTATCTGTTTGAGACAGGCAAGTCTTCGTGACCTGGTTTTACCTTTTACCACATTAGCTTCCCAAGTCTGTAGACCATACTTTTCAGCCCATGAACTTTTGGGGGGTGGAACAGCACCACGAACACAGCATAGGCTATCACTTTGGTGGCTGATAGAATGTACTTTGAAAAAGTGCACAACTTGATTAGCAGACAGAACATCTGGGACAGAACATGGCTAGACTTTGGACAACCATTAGATTCTCCCTGCTACCAAGACCTCAAATACTCTTCAGTTAAGTCTCATGCCCACCTCCTCTGCCTACATAACCTGGATAATACTGACCTATCTCAGCTAGAACTGCTTCCTAGCCTGTCTCTGGTGAGTACTTTATTGGATCGTTTGATTCATTGGTACGAGTGGCTTCAAGTTTAGGTGGAGTTCAAGGGAGACTTCTAGGTTCTTCAAGACTACTGGCTACTTGCTTTTGTTGTTCTGTGCATGTTGATGAGAAGCTGTTGACAGAGGTGGGAGCAATAGTGCTGCATGGTTTCTGTTTCTGGGGCCAGTTTGGTTTCTGAGTGAGGAGTAGATTGTATCGCAGCAGCAAGGCAAGCACAGGGAGGAGTTAGCCTCATGGTTCTTGCCTTAACCTCTGTGCTGGTGACTTGCACTGGGCTCATTGCAATGAAAATGGAGACAACAGCTGAGACTGATAATGCGTTTCGGAGGTTGAACAGACAGAACCTAATGGTAATGGACTCATAAGGGGGAGAGGGAGAGAAAGAAGGAGAGAGAAGATATCCTAGGTGAAATGTTCGTTGCTATTATTATTGGGTTTTGTTTAATTCTTTCCCAGTACTTTCAGGTGGAAAACTGGAAAAAAATAGAAAACTGGTTTTTATACTCAAAGCCAATAATAAAAATTTTGTTTAGTCCCAGAACTATGCTTGTGTTAGACACCTTATGTTAGTGATTAGAAATAAAAATATGTGACTTGACACTATAAGGTCCATGCAGCAACTGGTATAGTAGAAACTTCTGTCAACGAGTATGGTCAGGAGACTTCAGAGTAACCCAAGAAAAAGTCCTGAAGCTCTGAGTATAAGCCAGGAAGTCTGTATTTCACCTCAGGACTAGAGTATCTGGCATAGATACTGGCATATGGGGACCTAGACCTCAGATGTCTGTGGGTTTCATACCTGTGGCTTTTGAGGATGGTGTCCCATCACACTCAGTAGTATCTAGCATATGTGATATCAAACAACCTTGCAGTCCTACCTGAGTCGCCTCATTAAATTTTTCTGTCATGAAAGTTCTTATTCAGAAACCTGTGTGTTTGAGTCTTATGACTAGACAAGGCCCTGTAATCAAACAAGATGCACATTATAACCTTCCTTCTCAGTCATCTACTCAGACCAACTCAGATGTTCTTACTAGTGATCTTCAGTCTGAGGTCCCTGTGATAAACCACATAAGGGATGTCCTGGCAATTCTTCTTCAGGTCTGTTCTTGGGTCCTAGTCACTCAGAATCAAGGTATGTCAGAACGAGGTGGGACCTGTCCTAAACTGTAGAGAAATGCCCGTCCATCATAATGGTTGTACTCAGCTAATGCGTTTTGACTAGAGTTGTTTTCTTCTTGAGCATCCTCTATCCCCCATCCAGATTTGACCATATAGACAGTCTCCTGTCTTCCTCACATAGAACTTCTAAGAAGTTACAGTGTTGGGTGATAATTCACTAGTATTGCCCAATACATATTGATTGATAAGATGTCATATTTAGTTGATTATTGAAAGGCACCCAAAAGGCTCCCAATACAGAAAAAGACTAACTGTGTATGAGAATAGAATGTGTCATTGCTTCTCAGCCTTTTGGCTAAGATCAAGTGGAGAATGGAATGTGTTAACTATAGAAGAGATATTGCTGAGCCTGGCGTGGCCTTAGTGGGGACAGAGTGACATGATTCCTGCCACTGGGTCAGGGCCTAGGTGTGAGCCTCCATGAGTGTCAATGGCTGCTGTGGGTATAAGGCTTGTTTGTATAATAATGTGCATGTTTTCTGGAACCAGTACCAGCAGTGGAGGACTCTTTTCTACTGAGGAATGTCCTCCTCTTAATGTTAGTCACTCCATGATAATTAGAAATAGCGCGAGTTCAGGAGTAAAGGGTGTTGCTATGTCTCAGCAAAATGGTAAACACTGGGACCTTCAGGACAGCCCTTAAAGCTGTGGAAAAGAACTCTAAAACCATGAATTTTAAAATGTATAATTTCTCAACTATGCAAAAATATAAGGATGCAATATGAATTATATGAAGGGTTCATGAATCTAAAGGAAAAAAAGCAGCTACATTATTGGCCAGATTGTCAGAAATATAGGAAGCCAGACAGATTCCTGAGTTCAAGGACAGCCTGGGATACATCGAATCCAGGCCCAGGTATCATAGAAATGGTAATTTCAGGACAGGGTCCCACCCAGCTAGTTTATTGTCTGTGCCTAACAGAGGCAGGCAGATCTCTGAATTCTTTTGCAATGTTAAAAAAAATGTGTATGTTTGCTGTCTTCTAAGACTCAAAGGGCTGGGGTCATAGGATGCTGATTCATAGGATAATCAAAAGAAAACCTGAAGTAAATGACTGAATTGATATGTAAATTAAAAACTGGGCTTTTGATCTTCATGAGATGAGCTAGCAGAAAATAATAGCAGTTCTTTTTAGAATATTCTCTAATGAGAGCTGAGCTGTCTGGAGATGTCTGGAGAGTGAAAACAGCTCTTCAATAATTTTTTTCTAGCAGGATTTCTGACTTGGTTGGAAAATCCAATAATTTTTTTTTTTTTTATAGCAGCTTTTCTGACATTGGTCAGGAAACCCATGAGCTTTCCAGATAGCTTTTACAATTTTTACTAACAGAGAGAGCTGTCTGAACCAGAGAGTTTTTAGAATAGCAAGAAAAAGCTGTTTAGAGCAGAGCAGAGCAGAGCAGAGCAGCGCACACACGAGGGGTGGGGGGCAGAGTTTGGAAAGCCATCTGTCTCACCAGCTTGGGCCCACGACTTGACTTTGAGTCATTTCTTTTTGCTGCTCCAAATTCCCCTTTTCTCAGGAACCCCTGGCCAAGGCGAGGCTGCTCCTTAGCAAGATGTGTTGAATGAAAATATTACAGGAACCTAAGTGTTGTAGCTCTCCCTGGAGTTCAGAGGCTGTTCTGGAACAGAGGGGATGCTACAGTCAGTACTCAAATATTTTTACATGATTTTGCAGATGCAATTTTGACAATATTGTTCAGTATCATTATGTATTATGCATCTCTCTCAATTTCCTTCAAAGGAAATAGATTGAGAATAGTGATAACACTGGCTGGGAATTAGATGGACGCATGAAAAACTACAGTGTATCTTGGGGTGCGTTTTATTTGGTCAGCATCCAGTTACTGTATAATTGTGAGAAAGTTAGCTTTCCAAAGTAAATGTTTTCCATCATGAAACTAATTGTCCTTTTATCTTCTCAGATTGTAAGGATTGTGATTTTTTGTTTCATTCTCTCTAGTACTTTCCCAATATGTCTATTCTCTTAAATTCTTAAGAATAAAAATGCAACTTTCACTCCTCCCTTGCTTTCTAAACGTTCTGCAATGAGCAGATTAGAAATCAGGAAATGTAGAACATAGATAATTTTCATCAAGTGTAGCCAGATTTCAATAATTGGAGAGGAGAAAAAGGAGCGTTCCATGGAAGCAGTAGGAAAAATAAAACATTGTTAACTTCTCCAGTCCATATTTTATGTAAAACACTAGGCTTCATGGCATTACGGAAGAATCAGGAACTGTCTATTACATAGTTTGACGTCACACTAAGTTCGTGGTAGCACACTATGCTTCTTGTCCAAGGACACATAGCAGGCAGCCTCTCTCTTTGCAGCCCAGTCTACATCCCCATTCTACCACTGTTGTGCCTTTTCCAGGTCGAGCGTGAGGTCAGCATGATCTCCTGTTAAAGTGACCACACTGTTGTTTCTTAGGCCACTCCACTACTTGATTGCTAAATGACCTTGAGAGGGGATAGGAGTGACCTGAGAGGCTTTCTGAAAGCCTTTCAGGTGAGCCAAGCCTCAGCCGGGCTCAAGCAGTCAAAGAAAAGATGAGCTTCTCGTAGAGTTCCACTCTGTCACAATTAAAGAGCACCCACGAGCCACCCAGTCACAGCGTTTTATTTTGGCAGGTGGAGAAGAGGAGTGTCCTTCCTTTCCTCTCACGTTGCCTGGATTCTTTGTTAGTTAAGAACTAACTTTGTTTTGTTTTGGTCTCTAAAACCATCAGACATGAGCTCCAGGAGAGGAGGAGGGGAGGGAGGCATCTATGGGTTTGTTTTCCATCTGCCTGGGAATGTCAGCAGTCTTTGCATGGGACAAGGGCTTGTCGGAGAACCCGCTAGCAAGGCCGTAAGAATGACCAGAAGTTGTGCGTTATGGTTGTCCTGATAGAAGAAAACACCTAGCTTATGGTTCTCTTTGATGTGAGATTTACTTTATTGATTTGATATTTTTATTCTTTTTCATGGTAGTTAATAACAGCTATTCGGTTATGCTATCACAGTAAGAAAACAGCCACCGATATCTTGCAAATTAATGAACTTTGCAAAAACAGGCTGAGACCCTTTTCGCTAACACCTATTTAAGTGACATCTAAAAACCTTGAAATGATCATTTATATTCATGATTTTTCTGCCCTTTTCTCTTCTCTGGGTCTCCACAGGTAACATTGGTTCTGGGACTAGAGAAGAGAGACCACCACTGCCCTTACCTGGTTTGGGCTTTTAGTGCTCAAATGAGAGTCTGGATAGCTTTGTGCTTTCTCCTCAATTGCAGCCATGTCCCTCCCAAGTGTAAGGGTCTGACAATCACTGAAGGAAGACTCCAGACTCAGATAGTATGCAAAAACAAAGAGTGTTTATTCTGCAGAAACATCCCGCATGTGGGGGCCGACCGTTCTCTAAAATGGCAACCCTAGACAAAGTCATGAAGGCCTTCTTACAAAGAACTGGGGGAACTCTCTAGAAGGAAGGATTGGGTAATTTAAATTTCATTGGTGGATGCTAGGGACTCACAGGTGGTCAGTGGCTGGTGGTCTGCATTCCTATGCCATGAACGTTCAATCATGTGATAAAATAGGGCTGGCCAGCACAGATGGCCCATTTTGAGATATTTCTCCATTTTTGTGGTTATCCCCAGGCTGTTATTTGGGAGTGGGTTTTATGATCTTGTTCTGGATGTTATGGTCTGTTCCTAGAGCTAGTATCTCATGACTTAGTTTCTGGGACTAATGTTATGGTCTATTCCTGAAACTGGTACCATATAGCCTCTTTTGAAATCAGGCCTAGACCTTAAATGGAGACAAACGTGGTTTGCGTTGCCCTCTCTGGCTTTCTCTGTAGTCTTACTCCATCTGCATTTGTTTTGTTTTTGTCATCTGCTGAGGTTATAGCTGACGCATAGGAGAGTCGGCCATGACTGTTTATTACCTCAGGAAGTTTTAGATTCTGACAGGTGCCCATGCTTGACTTCCGGCAGCTCCTTACTAAACTTTCACTTAATTTTTCTGACCTGCCTGCATAGTAGCCTGTCTTCTTCCTGTGCTCTGCTACACATACCATAATGCTTGTTCCCTGTCTGGCCTGGGAGGCTTTTCTGATCCTGAGAGGCAGTTGGCTGCACTGTGGTTTGGGTCATCTGACGGGGTTAAGATTATGACTTTGTGTGCGGCCATTTGTTAGGCACAGTTTTCACGACTCTGCATCGTAGGTGGGAATGGAAAGCCATCGGATGATTTTCTTCTTTTTTTTTTTTTTAAATGAACACTCCCAAAGACCAAAATGAATAGACCTTTTCTTTGGGTGGCTTGTTTTCTTCAGTAAATTCTTTGATCCGTTTCAGGGACCGATGGGACTTTATTTACTGCTAACATCAGAGGCTGCACATGGGAGGGAACTGTGTTTCATGTGTGGCTTTTAAAGTAGACCTTATTTATATTTGATATTGATATTTGCAGCGGAACTGGACAGAAATTATAGGCGTTTTGCACACACTCCCTTCAAGGAGCTTCCTGCAGCAGCGAGACACATTTATTAGAACTGAGGAGCCCACAGTAACACATCATGACAGCCATAGTTTCTATTAGGGCTTCCCTCTTGGACCAATGTAAGTAACACATACGTTGTTACTCGACCCAGCTCCACCAACACACTGCTCAAAAGTCAAAAGTTAGTACTGGGGAATTACTGAACAGATGGGAAGGAAATCGGCTTTATTCAAGGGCCAGCACCCTTGAATTAAAGGTGACAGAAGGGCTTCATTGCTCCAAGAGATTCTATTAGAGAACTCACAAATGCCAACAAAACCATAAAAACAAAACCAAAAACAAAATGTGAATACGTATGAAGAAGAAGTGAGGAGGAAATGCGGGAAAATGGACAGGGAGAAGGAAAATGGACAGGAAGACCACACTATGCTGGGTAGGCCATGTTCACACTTAGAACATAGATATCTCACTTTTCCCTCTTCCCTTCTCCTCTTTTCTCTCCTGACAGGAACTTGACCGCTGGCCTTGAAACATCACAGCAATTTATATTCTTTGTTTTATGTTAGTTGGTCAAAATTAAAGAGAGGACCACATACTTTCTGGTGTTATCTGAAGGTGACAATATGTTCTGTGCTCTGTAAATCAAAGGATTATGTTTAGCAGTTATCACCTTAATCTTCTGGACTCAGCAAGTCATTTAGATTTAGGACAGGATGCAGCTGTTCTTTAGCACCTTAGCACTTAGGCAAAGGGAGGGGTGAAATGCCTCTCTGCACAGGGGAACTTAGGAGCTGTCACTACAGGGTCACAGAGTGCCACCCACTGAGTAAAACAGCTTCATATTCCCTACCTGCCTCTTGACCACTGACAACTACCTCTCTCCAGGCTTTTCTAGAATGTCACATAGTCAAAATTGTAAACAATGTAACTTCTTCAGACAGGCTTTTAAAGAAGTCCTTATGTTTTGGATTTGCAACAGAACTGAACAGAAATTACAGAAGTAGCTTTGCATAAACACATAAAACACAAGTTCTTGTATCCTATAGACACTTCTTGTACCAGGGAGACACATTTATTAGAACTGATGAACCCACTGTGACATAAAATTACCACCACCATAGTTTATGTTAAAGGGCTTCACTCTTGGACCAATGTAAATAACATATATCTCTGTTTCTAGAATCAATTGATCGATCGATTGATTAATTAATTAAAAATCTTGTTAAAGAATTGGGTGATAGGCCTGCTGAAAGACATCTGGATGGCTACCAAGTTTCAGCAATTTTAAAGAAAGCCCTGAACACCTACCTATGGGGTTTTGTATGAGTGGGTTTTCGCTTAGTGAAGTACTCTGGATTGACATGTCTCGGCTCTGTGGTAAGAATGTCTTCAACCTTGTAAACCTCTGCTAAGGTGTCTGTGCAATTCCTTCTAGCAGTCAAGGGGAGTTCCTGCCAATCTCTATCAGCTTGGGTGCCACTGTTGAGGATTTGGGCCGTTACTCTAACTGGTGTGTCACCATACCCAATTGAAAATCCCCAAAGACACATGAGTCTAAGCATCCTTCACTCATTCGCCACCACGTCTTCTTTGATGGTCTATCTTTTGAGGATTTTTGTTTGTTGTTTAATAGACTTACTGTCTTATTAAGTCTTTGAACTTATCCATTTTGGGTGCCCATCTTCTATCTTTTCCCATGTTTTCTCATCTCAAGGCTCCCTGAGTATATTTCACCGAATTCTGCTTCTCTTCCACGGTTTACTCCTGGTTTGCAGTGTCCCCACTCTCCAAACTTGCAGCCGTGATAGCCTACTTTCTCTGTTTTTCTTTTTCTTGTCCTTCTTTTACAAAGGAATCATCATAAGGACGAATTACCTGTGTGCTTGAAGCAGGCCATGACCTGGATGAGTCTTTATACACTTGAAAGCAGCTGCTGGTGTATCTGCCTGGTACTTCACCCTTCCCTGAGTTCCCCTTGGGATCAGCAGACCAACTTTTTGTTGGTGGTATTTTTCACAATGTTTAAATTTTAGCTTCTTTCTCTCTTAGTAATCATTTACACTTTATGTATTTGAGGTCTAGGTGAATTGCTCTTGGCAGCTTTTATCAGAATAGAGTTTGTCTTGTTTTTTTCACTTTGTACCACTTTTAAAGAGGAAGAAATAGTTTGGTAGTCCTGGCATTGTTAGTTGAGATTTTTCAAATGCATTTTTGACATTCGAACTTTATGGTATCAGTTCATTCTGTGTTATTAAGCACAAATAAAATTGGCTAATGTTTTTGTATACTTATTATCAAATAATATATATTAACATAACTAACCAATCTTCTGGATAGTTTGTTCTGAAACTTATTCTTTGAGCAATAGGATTTTTGATTCGAAAGAGCAAAATGCAATTTTGGTTTCTTCTTTTTCTTTGAATAGTGCAGGCATTTTTGTTGTGACATCGAAAGAACATCAACAATTTCACTACAGTCAAATCTGTGGAAAACTCTGCTAGCTGTTTGTCTTGCTGGCTTATAGGAGGAATGACTTTATGTGTTTAATAAATCAGAACATCTTATTAGTGAAGTTTAGATGTGCCAGTAAAGAAAGCAGGGCAGAACATACTAAGGGTAAGCAGAGAGATGCTTTACGAGATACTTCGGTATCACCTCCCTGTTATTTGGTGGACATTTGTGAGACAGTCTGGAGACAGACAAATTCTCTGCTGCCACTGAGAGTTGATTTCATTTACAGAGACAAGATGTACATTTGTCAAACAATAGGCTGATGTAAATAGGTGATTGCAAATGACACATTTGGGTTCCAGGCAGGACTTGTAGAACAGAAGCTTTAGGGAGCTGGTGACAGATTTTGTATGTTTGGACTGAAGACAGAGACTTCAAAGGGGAAACGGGCCTTGGAATGCTTCTCAAAGATGAGTCATACACAGTAGGGAGGGCACAGGGATGACAGGTCACCTCAACTGGGTGGAAAGCCATGGCCTTTCAAGAGTGCCAGTGTGAGTGGAACGGAGCATTCACATCAGTCCTAATGTGTGCAGCTAGGTTAGTGGATTAAACAGTACAGAGGGACGATTAACTACTGCTCTCTGTGGGCCTGTAACGGCAGGTGCGGTAGCAGGCACCTTGATTACCTTACTTCAGGCGATCCTTTTGAGAGTTTCAGTACTTAATCTAATAGTCTCATTTGCAGGTGCAGAAGCATATGCAGAGTCTGCATAACATTTCCAGGTGGTGTAAGCAGCAGCAGCAGCAGCACCGACTCAAAGCCAGGTCTTGTTTTACTGCAAGATCTGAATGCTTTGCTGTCATTACACGTGGACCATTTGTCCACAGCCTATAGGATCTGCTTTTGCTATATAGTGTGGAGTAACAATACTAAGCTTTAAGATGATTATTGTAAGGCTGGTAGACAGAGAGATGGGAGCAGAGATAGCTGAGACCAGAAGGGATGGCAAGGATCTTCCCAGCAATGATCCGCAACAGATATCTAGAGAATGAAGAAGAACTGGAAACACTGGTTACTGAGAAATGAGTACGTCAGAGGGTAGGGGGAATGGTTTTGCCAAAAAAGAAAAGAATCCTGAGGTTACTTATTTGTGTAAAGGTGCCATCTGACTCCTTTGTGTGTGTGTATGTCTGCCTATGTGTATATGTCTTCCATCTATGTGTCTATGTGTGTTGTTAGGAGCAAGCATATTGATATGTGCATAGCATGTATGCATGTTTTATGTGTGTTATATATATTCATATCTTTATGTATGTGTGGTATATATGCATGTCTTCATATGTACATAGTGTATATGCCTGTTTTCATGTGTGTGTGTGGTGCACATTCATGGTCTCATATGTGCATAGTATATATTCATGTTTTCATGTGTTGTAGTGTGTATGAATGTTTTCATGTATGCATAGAGTGTGTGCATGGTTTCATGTGTGTGGGTATGGGGGGGCTGTAGTTGATATCAGGTATCTTTCTTGCTATAGACTTTATTTACCCAGGTTGCGTCTCTCATTTGAAGCTGGAGCTTGCTGATTTGGCTAGTCTGGCTCTGTCAGCTGGCCCTGGGGAATCCCTTGTCTCTGTCTCCAGAGCTTCAGGATTATGAGGGAGTTGTCCCGCCCATGTGGATTTTTATGTGGGTGCTGGAGATCTGAACTTCAGTTCTCACACTTACATGGCATGTTCTCTAACCACTGAGCCTCTCGACTCCCTCTGTGACGATGGTTAGGTCTTTCCTTGTGGTCACAGATGCCTTGAGTAAAGGATGTCACATGTCTCTCATGCTAGAACCAGCAGCTCTGGACACTCTGTGGTGCAGTGAAGAAACTACATAGCCACTATAACTGCCTGCTGCCATGAGAAAACTCTTGCTCCAAGTTCACAGCTTTGAAAACCGACTGCTCTGGGTTTCTTTTGTTTTCTTTCTTTTTCTTTTTCTTTTTCTTTCTTTCTTGTCCTTTCTTCCCCCCCCCCCCCCAGCAATGAACTCTTAACTACCTTGTAGCCATTTTATCTAGCCTAGAGGGGAGCACTTCCCTTGGTCCAGGAGAAGGCATGTGATTTGTGCAGAGATTTTCATCTATACCGTGCACACAGACCCTCATTTACATGAAGGTCGGCTCTGATTGTTGCAGAAACACCTTACCATGCCCTTATCTGGATATGGATTTGAGCAGGCTGTTTGGCTCACTTTTTGAGTCATGCTCCTCTGGTGTTGTGACATTAGACCAAATAAATATTTTCTTTGAAAGAGTCTTTCTCTTATTCACTTTTGACGTTTACCCCTGTAGTACAAGCTAGCATGCTCACATGAGGAGGAGAGCAGAGGTAGCAGCAGAGAGACGTAGCAAAGAGCAGATGGGTAGAATGGGAGATGGAGACGAATGTGTAAAAAGCTGAGGATGAACAGCAATGGGCCCTGACTGCTGGAAGAGCTTCCAGAAGCTTGGAAGCCTCATGGCCGAAGGTCTTAAATGTCTTAGGCAAGAGTTCTAACATTACCCAATGTCAGGGCTGAGGATCATGGTATCTCAGGCCTACGAGTCATGACACTAGCCACCCAAGAGTTGTAACAATGTATCTCTGTATGACCAAGGGTCCTGGCCCCCACACCCTGTTCAAGGTCTTTTAACCCAAGCAGGTGCTGCCTGAAGCTGGAAGCCAAAGAATTGCAGTAGCTAGCTGCCACTAGGGCCACTCAGGGTAAAAGCTCACAGCAGTAAGCCATGTTTTTGTCCCTGGACTACATCGTGTGGTTGAATACCCCCAAAAAGCAAACAAAGAAACAAACAAAAAGAGCGAAGAAAATAAAACAAGAATTTACTTTTGTGTATAAAAGGTAGATCCTAAGACCAAGCACCTCCTACCCATGCAAGTTTCAGACTGGGGCTTACCTGGTTTCAACCCAGCTCTGTGGGATCCCATCCTTGGGTTTCCTGGGTAAGGGTTGTCAAACCACCCGGTGCTGCTGCTGCCACCTCCCTTGCTGGTTCTCTGTGCCGTTACCTCTGCTGTCTTCTATTCATGTTAGCAGGTTAGCTTGTACTACCAGTGGTAAAAATCAAGAATTTCGAAGGATAGACCCTTTTCTTGTTGTCCTTAACTCTCTGTGTTGGAACTGTAAGGCTCCTGGTCTGCCAGTGTGTCCCCTACCACTAGGGACACAAGAGCTAGAAACTATCTTCTCTGAGTGAAGCAAAAGTCAGTTGACTGATAGCATTTTGACATGTTCATACTTCCTGGTAAAAACAGCGATTGCTCAGAAGCCCTTCATTGTTGCACGCTCTTGTTACTAGCTAGTTCCTACCTGGTTCCTACCTTGGTTTGTGAGGCCATACTTCTGTCTGTCTGTCTTGCAGTCTTAGCTTTCTGAAAAGACTTAACTCAGACCTGATCCAGGCTGCATCCCACTGTAAAACAATTGGACACTTATTTTATTGACAAAAGGGGTCAGGCAAATTATAATTTATTTTTAGATGAGAACCAACTGAGTCTCTTTCAACATAAGACTTTTCTTTTTCTTTTTCTTTTTTTTTTTTTTTTTTTGGTTTTTCGAGACAGGGTTTCTCTGTGTATCCCTGGCTGTCCTGGAACTCACTCTGTAGACCAGGCTGGCCTCGACATTTTACTCACCCCCTCTCCCTATGGCTTTACGGTACTGATTCACTGTAGTAGTTGATTTTTGTCAGCACTGAGGATTGAACCTAGGATCATGTGATTGCTAGGTCTATGCTCTCATGCCAAGGGCAGCCCTAGCCCTTTATGTAGTCAAGGCAGACACTTGAACTGTATCTTCTTATCTAACCTCCTCCACCACCATGCCTAACAGTTATGGTTAATTACTAACCTTGCTTTATGTACCAGGCATGGGGGAAGGGAGGGAGAGGCTTGCTGCACAGATAATCACGTGTTGCTCTCTTTAAGATATGTTTAAACGTAAAACAAAAAGTATCTTATGTGAAAAATTAGTGAGAAACTGTGAAATGTAAAGAATTAGTGTCTAAAAAGCCTAAGGTTTATTTACAGGGCAGGCCGCTTAGAATTTGACCATAAGCCAGCAAATAGATAGGTAACACAAAGTAGAATTTTGTTTACTTATTTAAATTTTAGTTATTTATTTTGTGTCTATGAATAGTACTGTCGCTGTCTTCAGACACACCAGAAGGGGACATCGGATCCCATTACAGATGGTTGTGAGCCACCATGTGGGTGCTGGGGATTGAACCCAGGACCTCACAGTCAGTGATCTTAACAGCTGAGCCACTTGTTTGTTTTATTTTGGTTTGGTTTTTTTTTTCCTTCTTTCTTTTTTCTTTTTTTTTACTTCTTTTTTGGGGGGAGGGTTGGTAACAAAGGATGGTGAACATGGAAGTCCTGGGAAGAGATTGTGATTGGGGTACATGATGTGAAGCGCCCAGAAAGTCAGGAAAAATGTTAGGGGGAGTGGGTAGAATTAGTGTCTAGAGTCACTGGATGCATACAAATATGTATAGATTCTAAGTCTTCTAAAATTATTAAAGTATAAATTACCATCTACTTTTCTAATCATGTTTCTGCAATACTATTAGTCTCTAGAAATTTAAATTACATCCTTGGCTTTCACTGGCAGTCACTCTTCTTGATGAGTTACCAGACTACACAAAGCCCAGAGCACAGTGCTCCCTGTGCCTCAGCCCAAGTTGCTTTCCTCACAGTTCTGCACAATTACCTGTGTAATTTACCTTCCTAAATTTACTAATTTAAAAATCTGTTTTATGTATATGATTGTTTGTGTGCACGTATGCATGTGTACCATGTATGTGCAGTACTTGTGGTAGCCAGAAGAGGGCATTGCATCCCTGGAACAGAGTTGAAGAACTGCAGAAACTAAGAACTGAATCTGAATCCTCTGGAAGAGTAGCGAATGCTCCTAACTGCTGAGCCATCTCACTAGCCCCACCCTTTCTGGGCTTTTCTGATACCTTCAGTCTACTGAAGACTTCATGCCCTGTCCTGTATTCTGCACCCTACAGCTTGATACATAACAAGCATGCATATTATCTAAAATTGTCGGTATCTTGTGTATGTTTTATTTTGAAAAGTTCTATTCGGGATTAAGAATGCATATACTTTTCTTTGCTGGAATTCATGAAAACATTCGAAGCACTCAGTAGACTTTCACAAAAAGTTGTTGGTTATTTTTAAAGTTTGGTACCACAGATCTCAGTGAATGACAGTTGGATTGGTGAGACTTTACGACTCTATGTTCAAAAAGACTTTTGTATTCCAAAATTCAGGGTTAATCTCCTGAGAAAATAGATGCATTCTACATCATGCAGGGAAAGACAGCATCATTATACTTTATAAGTATTTTCTGGAATATGTATCCAACAGTCATAGAAACAAACAGAACAAATGTTTCTTTAAAAGTAATTATTTCCCAAAGCAATTGGTTTTCAAATTATTTTAAAATCAAGGTTTTAGAGTGCCCTTGGCTTACATAAATCCGAATGAGCTTTTTTGGTTAATTGCCTCCTAAATGTTTTATTTGGGCACAAGTCTGTTGCTGGAATTAATTTGATTACATAATGTATGAAGAGCGGCTTTTGTTATTCGGTTTAATTTAATACAAAAGAAAGTGGACCAGGCGGTGAAAAATGGAGGCAGTTAACTTCCAGCCAGGGCAGAGCTCATGTGCATGTCTGTGCTGCTCATCGCAGACTGACTGCAGTTCTCAGGTGCCTCCTGTTGTACAGTTAGTGCTGGGGAGTGAACTGCCTGCCTGAATGTAGATTAGAAGGCTTCGCCTCCTCTATCGCTGAGAACTGTCAGCTTCTATTTACAGGGCCACTGTGTTAGTGTTGGTTTCTCTACAGTTCTCACAGCCCCTTAGAACTCCCTCTGTGCTTGTAAACATGGCCTTTGACAACCCCCACCCAGGAGGAGAAAGGTTATGATCCCACAGAGCTGAGCGGCAAGCCCGCGCCCATAACTTGCTGCACATGGGTAGGATGCTTGGTCTTAGGATCTACCTGTGTTGTTGTTGTGAATAATGTGGTTTTATTTATTTTATTTTTTCAAAACTTTTATTGTTTCTTTGTGAATTTCGCATCCTGTACCTCAATCCCACTCATCTCCCTGGCCCTCCATATCCACCCTCCACCCTTGCAACCTCCCCCCCCAAAAAACACCCCAAAAAATAAATAAATAAAAATAAGAAAGAACCTCTCACCGTGGAAGCTGTGGTGTGTCACATGTGTCCCAGTGTGTCCCAGTGTGTCCCAATGTGTCCCACAGTGCACCCTTTTGTCCACACAGCTTTACTTGCAGATGTTCACTGCAATGAGTCACTGTGTGGTTCCAGGCTTCTGGCTTCTTCTACACCATCAATACTGGATCCTCACTGGGACTCCTCTCAGAGATCCTGTTGTTGCCCTGTCATGGAGTTCCTGCAGCTTTGGATCTGCAGGACCAACTCCTTCACACACTCCAGCAGTTCATAGAAGGGGTAGGTGTTAGGGTGGGGCAGCTCTCCTGTGCCTGTACCACCAACCACAGCCACCTATCCTGCTTTGCCCAGTTGAGGGGATGGGGCCAGCTCCCGGGCTCCCACCCCCTCTACTGTGCTGCTCAGGCTACGTGCCTGGCTCACTCTCCCAAATGCCGCAGCCAGGGAGGACCAGTTCTCATACTCTCGTGGCCTTGGGGCCATAGGATCTACCTTTTATAAGTAAAAATGAAGTCTTTCCTATTTACTTATCTCTTTTTGTTTGCGTTTTGAGACACAGTCATACATTGTGGTTCAGGAACTGAAATGTGGTAATCCTCCTGCCTCAGCCTAGAACATTACAAAGGAAGGATACTACTTGAGAAGAGGGCTGATAAATTAATAAGATGTTTCATAGATTTACCCACAGATTATTAATATGATATCAATATATGTGATATTAGTCAATTTTAGATACTCAGCACACAGATAGTTCGTTGGGCTGAAAAGATAGAACATAAAATTTCTTTAAGTCATGGGATATTAAAAAACCATAAAATAAAAACATAAAACTGCACAATTTATAACCAATATCTAGGTTCTTTAAAAACTAATGTCATAAAATTTAAAAAGAAAAAGAAAATAATACCTTTTCTTGCTCTCTCTGCATATGTGTGTGAGTGTGTGTGTGTGTGTGATGCACACATGCATGCTTGGCACGGCTGTAACCTAGGATTTTCTTCTGACCGTCCTTTTGTATTGGATGGTACTGGGTACCGTCCATGTGGCTCCTTTTGTATTGGATGGTACTGGGTACTGTCCATGTGGCTCCTTTTGTATTGGATGGTATTGGGTACCGTCCATGTGGCTCCTTTTGTATTGGATGGTACTGGGTACCGTCCATGTGGCTTCTTTTGTATTGGATGGTACTGGGTACCATCCATGTGGCTCCTTTTGTATTGGACAGTACTGGGTACCGTCCATGTGGCTCTTGCCTCATCATTGTTCTTTTGAGCTCATTCTCATTTTCGATCTCCTCAGTCTTTGCTTTTCTTCTGACTACCTCATCTTGAGCTACTTCTGATGAATTTGGTTTTATAAGCAGTTTCTGCTTTGCTTTTTTTTTCCTTCTTGTGCAGTGATTAAAACTGTCACTAAAGTAACGTAGATGACGTAAATACATAGTACTTCTCATCCCCAGTAGAATTGTCAAGAAAATCAGCAAGAAAATTTGTAGTTTCATGACCTGCAGAGGAAAGGAGCTTTAAATATTTGATTAATTAAATTGGTTCAGAAGGGAAAAAGTTGTGCATGTGCATATCTGTATGTGTGCGCGTGTGTGTGTGTGTGCGTGTGCGTGTGCGTGTGTGTGTGTGTGTGTGTGTGATGCACACACATGCCTTTACTGAGGCAGGGGGCTAATATTCAAGTTCCAAACTATAAATTATGTTACAGACAAATAATATTCCCTAAGTAAGCTGTTCAGAGATAATTGGAAATGTTTAAGAATTAGAGAATTATCCTGGATAATTTGTGAAAATTTTACATTTGAAGCTATTTTGAGAGTGTTACTGAATATAAATCCAGGCAGCGTGTTATCATTCAGGAACAAATATAACAAGCGCTCATGGCAAAAGTAAGAAGTTTTTCTTGAGAAATTTAGGTTTTGACAGTATCATTTAACTCCGATGTCATATGACCAGGTAACCTGTTGACTCCTCCCACCAGAAGGATGTAACGCTTAAATGTGAAGCAGAGGTGAGACTCACTTGGCAGAACCCCTGCCTGCTGGACACAAGGCCCTGGTTCAGTCCCCAGAACATCTTGTCTTTCTTTTTCCAGTATATTCTATTTCCCACAACTTGACAAGTCCAGCAGACACAAGCCCCAACCCAGCCCGTGCTGACAGTGTTCCCACACCTCAGTCCAGAGCCCACTGACCTTCACAGAGTGTGTGCTATTGCCCTTCGTGTCATCCTGACCTTCACAGAGTGTGTGCTATTGCCCTTCGTATCATCCTGACCTTCACAGAGTGTGTGCTATTGCCCTTCGTGTCATCCTGACCTTCACAGAGTGTGTGCTATTGCCCTTCGTATCATCCTCTCCCTGTTTCTTGTGTCTCAGATTCTCTCTGTGCTTCTTCCTCCTACATTTGAGAAAATTAAAAGATTCTGATTGTAAAGATTCATTTGATGGGTCACGTTGGGGGGGGAGGTGTTTCACTAGGAACTAAAATTAAGACTTTATAACTAAGAAGAAACAAACTGAAGAAGTTACTAGAAAAATAAAAGCCCTCTCCCTTGCTTCATTGACAGAATTAGCATCGTAGGAATGGCTTTACTGCCCAGACCATTCTTCAGAGTATTCACCACCAAGATTCTAGTGTCATGCTTTACAGAAATAGAAAACAAATCAGATCTTAAAATTCCTGTGGAAACGTAAGAGACCTTGAAGAGCCAAAGAATTCCTAGGCAAAAAGAGGAAAGATGGCAGTATCTCTAAGGTTAATTTGAGGTTATACCGTAGAGCATAGTGACAAGGCTAGTGGGGCTTAAGACAGACACACAGACAAGGAGACATAGAACACAGATGCAAAACCCATGTGGCTGAGTTTTGACATTGGAGAAAACAACCTTTGTGACAAATGATGCTGAGAAAATCCAGACGTCAAAAGAATGAAATTCACCCTGCACAAAACTCAACTCAAGATAGGTCAAAGACCTTAATGGAAGATCTGAAACTCTAACATTTCAAGGAAAAGGCGAGTATAGTAATTTGGTCTATGGTCCTTCTGAATGGGAGCCTGCTCGCTCAAGAGATAGTGTCAACAGCTGATAAACAGAGCCTCCCGGATGAGATCGCTGCTGCCCAGCAAAGGAAACAGTTCATTGAGTAAAGAGACCACCTAAGGGGTAATAGGAACATCTTTACTTGCTATACGCCTGATGGGATTAATCCCTAGAATTAAAAAAATAATCAATACAAACAAAACTACAGAACAGGAAATTAAAGAATCCAACATATGAGTGATTGAAATTGTCTTGGTCGGTGTTCTGTTCTGGGAAGAGATACCATGACCATGGCAACTCTTCTAAAAGAAAGCATCTAATTGGGACTGGCTCACAGGTTCAGAGGGTTAGTCGATTATTATGTCAGGGGGCATGGCAACACACAGGCAGATATGGTGCCAGAGAGGTAGCTGAGAGTTCTCTCTGGATCTGCAGGTAGCAGGAAGAGAGAGAAACCTGGCCTGGCTTGGGCTCTTGAAACCTCAAAAGCCCACCCCCAGAGGCACTGTTCCTCCATAAAGGCCATGCCTCCTATTCTCTGTCAAGTACTGCCATCCCCTGATGACTAAGCATTCAATTATATGAGCATATGGGGGCCATTCTCATTCAAACCGCCACAGAAATGAACAACAAAAAATGTTTGACTTCACTACCATGAGGGAAATGCAAGTGAAAATGACCTCGAGATCCCTTTTATTCTAGTTAGAGTTGTAGCTACAGAGAAACAGCATACTGGAGGATGTGGACAGAGGAATTCCTTCTCCCTTGCATCCCAAGTATTCGTTCGTTAACTCTGTGCTTGATAACAGCCATTCTGGCTGGTGGGGATGGAATTTCCATGTCTTTAAAATTACTTCCGATCTTTTTTACATGTATGGTTATTTTGTCTCTGCAACATGTGTATGCAAGTTTGTGTACTGTGAATATGCCTGGTGCCTGTGTGTTGCATGTAATTTTAAAAATGCATGCTTGCTCAGGCTAGGCTCTGTGATCAGCAGCTTGCCTGCTGTGTAATCAGCTCCCACGGCTAGCTAACGCCTTCCCATGAACCCAGCTATGCTCTGAGAATGACAGCTGCCAGTATTCCTGAAAGCACTGCCCGTTCCTCCTTGCCCAGTGCCAGAACCAACCTTCTCACCCACTACTGGCTTGCTAAGGTGCCCACTACCCATCCCTCCAGAGAATGCCTGGAGCTACCGCTCACATTCCACCGACAGACAGATTCACCAATGACCGCTCCGCAGTCACACCCTCTCGCCCATCGGAATCACTGAATCGTTGCTAATGGAAAACAATCTTAATATTTTAATCAGCCAAATGACACAACCGCTGGGCTTGGAATCTATTGTCCTAAACTCATCGGCTATTCTATATTAGAATTCATCAGGTGGTGGAGGCCGCCACCGGATCTAATAGCCCCCAGGCCTACATGGTGTCTACTCTTATCTCCATCCCCTTCTTTTCCTGTCTGGCCAGGAAATCCCACCTTATCCTTCGCCCAGCAATTAGCTTCTGCTGTCTTTATTGACTTAATCAAGAACCAATTAGGGAACTAGACTTTAATTATCAGCCCCTCCCCCTACACCCCTGGAGGCCAGAAAGGGGGTGTTGGATCCTCTGGAAACAGAGTTACAGATGGTTATGAGTGACCACATAGGTTCTCTGGAAGAGTAGCCGATGCTTGTAACCACTGAACCGGCTCTCTAGCCCCTTTAAAAATTTTAAAGTACCCATTTAATATGGTATGTGTTCGCTTATGTGTGGATGTTACCAGGTAAGTCTTTGATAAGGAATCTACAGTCCATATAGCACAGAAGTTAGGTATAGAGCAAGAGCCTAGGGGAGGTGATAGATCACCCTAGGAAACATAGAATAGAATAGATAGTTATGGATGGATGAGGAAATGGGATTAATAAACAACAGGGGGATGAAATGGGGGGGGATACATCAGGAAGGGATGCAGGGAGGGACAGCTAAAACTGAGGGTCATTTGAGGGGTCATATGGGAACTTAAAATACATACGCATATGTGAAGGTGATCTAAATGGAGTCACCAAATAACAGGGGAGATAGAGCCTCCACTGGACGCTCTTGTCACTAAATGAAGCCTCTACTTCTGGGACTGGGTCACATCTAATTAAGTTGCTAGCAAAGAGGACCCATTGAAAACCCTAAACAACCCAAGCTATTTCCAAGGCTATTGGTCACTCGCCACAATCTGATGGTAAGCCCTTACTGCTGAAGACAACACCCACATATCTCATTGAACAAGAAAAAGTCCATCTGGCACCTAACTAGAGCCTTCACCTCAAATGACTAGTATTCATGATACTGGAAGGTGCTCCACATGCCACCAGAGGAAAAATGAAAATCTCAACCCAGCTACAAACCAGTCTACAATGGTGATATGGCTACATGATAGGTTGGTACAATAGTGGTACAAATGTTAGAGTAACCAACCACTATCTGATTGGATTCAAGGACCACTCCATGAGATGGAACCCATCCTTGGCCAAGAACCTGACATTAGATAGACTAGGGACTAGGGGAAACAAGATACTGCATTCCACTTAAGGAACTGAGCCATAAAACGATTCCTAACAACATTGTGTTATGCTCATAGATCAGTGTCTTGCTCCGTCATCATCAGAGAAACTTTCTCATGCAGCAGATGGGAACAAAATACAGAGACCCACAGCTGGACCATGTGCAGAGTGTGAGAGACTTGGGAACACTCAGCCCTAAATGGGTTGTCTCCCTTGAATCTCTCCAGAGCCTCAGAGCTCAGGGAATCCTGCAGAAGACTGGGTAGAAAAAGTATGAGAACCAGAAAGGATGAAAGACTACAAAACAAAACCAAACCCTAAAACAAACAGAACCACCAAGGCCCTCTAAATCAAATCTGATCTACACACATATGAAGTCACAGAGACCATGGCAGCATGCACAGTCTGAGCCATATGGGATACCGTACTGACAGGAGAAGTGAACATGCCCAGTTTCCAACCTAGAAGCTATTTCCAATTGACACCCACTCGAAAGTGGACAGTTTGTTTTCTCCAGTGCAGTCTCACTGGGTATAGAAACCACTCTGAAGACCAGACCACAGGCCCAGCAGTAGATGGATCACACAAAACAAACCCAATGGCACTGTTGGAGATTCCTTGTCTCATAATGCTTTGAGGGCCATTATTATTTCTTTCTTCTTTCTATTTAATTTAATTTTTTACCTTACAGGTCTTTGTGTACCTATTATGGTTTCCAGTTCTGTATTTCTAAGGGTTTTCTGTCTGTGCAGACATGTGTGATACTGTGTCTATATGTGTTTCTTGTACATTTTCTTTGTTTTTCTTCTGTCTGCAGATGTTTGTAACACTGTGTCTGTATATGTTTCTTTTCTGTTTTCTTTGGCAGCTGTTTTTCTTCTGTTTGTTTGTTACATTACACTGTGTCTGTATATGTTTCTTTTCTGTTTTCTTTGGCAGCTGTTTTTCTTCTGTTTGTTTATTATATTTTGGTTTGCTTGGGTTTTTTTCTTTATCTCATTTTATTTTATTATTATTTTATATGCCTGTTTGTGTTCTAATGAGAGAGAAAAAGAAAGGGTGTACACTTGGTGGGTGGAAGAGGGGAGGATCTGGGAGGAGTTGGGGGAAGGGAAACAGTAACCAGAATATCTTATATGAAAAAATATCTATTTTCAATTAAAAAATTTAAAAAACATTATAATAGTTTCATCATTTATTTTTGTGCATATTGTATGCTTTTTTAAAAATCGGGTTATGAAACTACTTTAAAGATACAGTTGCACAGATCTTTCAGATGGCAAAGTCGGCATTATGGATCTATTTATCAAGCATATTAAAGTTACTGAAGGCCAAAAAAAATTAAAGTATTTGTTTACATATTTATGTATTTGTTTAGTGTGTGCGTGTGTGTGTGTATGTAGTTATCAATGTAGATGTGTGCACCCATGTGTGCAGATGCTCTTACACCAATGTGCATGTATCGAGTCTCAAGGTTGAAGTTGGTGTCTCTCCTTGATGGCAGGGTCTTTCACTGAGCCTAGAGCTCATGGATTCCTCTAGAATGGCTGACCAATCAGCCTCGGGAATCTACCTGTCTCCTCAAGCCTGTCGGATTGAATCTTTCTGTATAAGATTCTTATTTTAAAATGACCAAAACCATCTTCTTTGCTCTAGGCATCCTGACCAATGGGCTTCCTTTTGCCTTTCTTTTGTTTAATTTCTTTCATTTTCTTTCCTATTTTTTTGTTCTTTTTCTCTATCATTTTTCTTATTTTGTTTGTTGTAGACAAAGCATTACTATCCCTGGGGAGTCTGGTACTCACTGTGTAGTCCAGCCTGGCCATGAGTTCATAGCCATCTCTTGGCCTTCATCTTTTGCGTATTAGGATGAGTGGTGTGAGCCACCTTGTCCACCCTGGTCATTCATCTTAATGGCTGCTTGGGATGAAGGCAGTGTTCTTCCTCATCTCACACTCCGTGTGGTTTGCTACGGTTTCTCCATTCAACACAATATATGTGGATTTCGTCAGTGTCTATAATTCAGCTCATTTCTAACATTGTCCACTTGAAGCTAACATTAGATTTCAAAGACTGAGAAGAGTTCAGTCCCACATGATCACATCTACTTCAGATGCCCCTGGGAGCTCCAAAGCATAGGGGTGATCTGGGGGAAGGGGACTGACCCTATATCCCTTGAGCCCTGTCATTCTGGAGCTCCCTCAGACTGGAGAGCTACTGCTCCCTAGTCCCCCGTGGAAATACAGAGGCACAGCCCCAGTCTGGTTTAAATTGCTTAAGTGAGTTTTCAAAAGACAAGAGAAATTTAGATTGACTTACTAGTTTAGAACTCAGCAGATTTTGTCCATTGTCAATAAAATAGTTCTTATTCTTTAACAAAAGCAAACTATAAGGGATCTGCAAAAGGGAATTTCTAACATTTGTATATTTAAGTAGGTCCTTTAACACATAAAGAGGGCTCTGGGGAACCCTAGTATCCACAGCTCCACGAGTGTGAATGTGATATAAGGACGTGGTACAAAATGGCTCCTTACCTGAGACTTTTCTCCTCCTCTCTTCTGCAGCTCCCACTACACTGGCCTGGCCTGTGCAGAGAACTCTCTTCTCTGGCCCAATGACTCTGTTATTCCTTTCTTTTATAGTATATTATTCTTAATTTTGAATGCTTTTTTTAAGAAAGAGAGGGGGAGAAAGAGAAAGGGCTAGACAGGCTGTCCGACAGATACACACAGACAGACAGAGATAGACTGATGATTTTCCGTGTAGTCCAAGATGGCCCGGAACTCACTGTGTGTGTAGTGACTTTTTATCTTTCTGCCTTGACCTCCTGAAGTGCTGGGATTGCACATGTGCAGTTTTGCAAATGAGTCATCTTGAATGTTTTAAAATAACAGTTTAAGTCTATGCAAGGATAGAATCTGCAAAGCAAATCTATCTGTGGGCACAGAAACAATTGCCTGGTGTTTCAGCATTTAATAGTTACTAGAAATAATATGTGCATAGAAAAAAATCAATCCAAATAAAAGAGTTAACTTCAAGATGTGAAAGAATATGTGCTGAATTCTTCTCCCTTCTTCAAAACCATGTAGGTAATATATGCTTTGAATACTAAAAACGATGAGCATGATTCTGCGATTCAGACCCTCAAAGATGCCCATGAGGAAGAAATCCAACAAATCCTTGCAGAAACAAGAGAAAAAATACTGCTATACAAAAGCAAGGTGACCGAAGAGTTAGACCTTAAGAGAAAGATTCAAGTTTTGGAAGCATCTTTAGAAGATCACGTGAAGATGAAGCAGGAGGCTTTGGCCGAGTTTGAAGCCTACAAGCGCAGAGTTGAGGACATGCAACTTTGTGCAGAGGCCCAGCATGTTCAGCGCATAGTAACCATGTCCCGGGAGGTCGAAGAGATTCGGAAGAAATTCGAAGAAAGGCTTCGGAGCTTTGGACAGCTCCAGGTTCAGTTTGAAAACGACAAACAGTCGGCCCTGGAAGATTTGAGAACCACTCACAGGCTGGAAGTCCAAGAGCTGTTGAAGTCACAGCAGGATCACAGTGCCTTGGTGAACATGGGGCAGGGGAAAGCCGAGGAACGGCACAGGATGGAGGTGGAGGCCTTAAACAACACCCTGGAAGAACTGAGACTGGAAAAGAAAGAGCTCATCGAGGAGTACGAGGGCAAGCTGAGCAAGGCCCAGTTATTTTATGAGCGTGAGCTTGATAATCTGAAACGATCGCAGCTCTTCACAGCCGAAAGCCTGCAGGCCAGCAAGGACAAGGAGGCCGATCTCCGCAAAGAGTTCCAGGGCCAAGAAGCCATGTTACGAAAAACCATAGGGAAATTGAAGACGGAGCTGCAGATGGTGCAGGATGAAGCCAGCAGCCTTCTCGACAAATGCCAAAAGCTGCAGATGGCTCTGGCCACAGCAGAGAACAATGTACAGGTGAGTGGGCATGGGCCATGTAGGCTTTGTTCTTTCTTGACATGTGTGTGGTGTGTGAGCATGTGCGCTTATGTGTTAATGTGGGCGTGCGCCTACATATGTATGTGGAAACTGAGGTGGACATTGGGTGGCTTCTAGGATTGTTGTTCATCTTCTATGTTGAGGCAGGGTCTTTTGCTGAAACCAGAGAACTTCATTTGTCATATCAGCTGTTCAGGCTAGCTAGTGTCCTCCAGGGTTTTCCAACTTCTGCCTCCCTAGCTTGGGCTTTGCAGACAGTTGCCTTGCCCCGCTGGCTTCAGGAGGTTTTTTGGTTTTGGTTTGGTTTGGTTTGGTTTGGTTTGGTTTTGGATGGTAGATGCTTAATGACTTTAAGAAGTTTATTCTGTATTTATTTTATTTTATTTTATTTTATTTTATTTTATTTTATTTTATTTTATGTGTATGGGTGTTTTACAAAAACTACATGTTCATGGATGGTTGTAAGATACCATGTGGGTGCTCGAGAACTGAACCAGAGTTCTCTACAAGGGCAGCAAGTACTCTTAACTGCTAAGCCTTTGCTTAGCCTTATCTACTTTTATGTATTAACTTTTTAATGTATTGATTTATTGATTTGAAGAGCAGCCTGGCTGGCATTAGCATTGGCTGTTTATGTTTATACCACTTTGAGCCCCTTTCCCGAATTCTTTCTTTACCTGCGTGAGGAAAAAAGTGGAAGGAGTACCTTTTATTACCTTTACCTATTCAGTTAGAAATTCGGATATCAAGCACCCAGAAAGGTAAAGTTAAGACCCAACTGATACTGTAAATGGATTTCATTTAAACAGCTTACTGGTATTTCCACCAGTGGCTTGGGAGAGTAGAAATAGTGAGCTTAGGGATTGATCATGCTGTTCTTTTTCTCTTTATTAAGGACAGTCTGCCTCATTATTTGATATTTAGACATTGAACGAAGAAATTATTGCTCTTAAAAGTGATGTTTATAGGCCGGGCAGTGGTGGTGCACGCCTTTAAACCCAGCACTTGGGAGGCAGAGGCAGGTGGATTTCTGAGTTCGAGGCCAGCCTGGTACACAGAGTGAGTTCCAGGACAGCCAGGGCTATACCGAGAAACCCTGTCTTGAAAAACCAAAAAGAGAGAGAGAGAAAGAGAGAGAGAGAGAGAGAGATGCTTATAAGAGCTCGCCCATGAGTAGAAAGATGTCGAAAGCCTCCACCAGTTTTATTGCTCTGGCACAGAAGGCTTCCTGCCCATGTTAGTGTCTGTGGAGCATTAGAATGCAGTAGGCAGGGTAGAAATAGGCTTCCTTCATTGGGTCCTATGATGTCACCTCATCTTACAAACTTGAAACTATGTAGTTCTAGTTACACAGAACTTTCTGGTAAGAGAAAGGTGATGCTTGTAACGTAAATAAAAATTTTCAGCTTAGCATCATGCTTGCGTTTTGATTACGACTATATGATCATCCTTAGGTTCTTCAAAAACAGCTTGACGATGCCAAGGAGGGAGAAATGGCCTTGTTAAGCAAGCACAAGGAAGTGGAGAGCGAGCTAGCAGCTGCCCGGGAGCGATTGCAAGAGCAAGCTTCAGATCTCGTCCTCAAAGCTAGTATGTCTAGCCATAGCTTGGCACAGTGCTCAGCTGAAACCAATTCAAAACAATATCTGAATATTTTGACAGTTCTAATTTAATATTTACAATTCCTCCTGGTATTTTGAAATTGTTTAGACTGTGCTGTTTATTTTAGAAGTCTCTAATATGTTCCTGATTGATTATAACATTGGAATGATGGGCTTGTCAACAGTTGTGGAACGCAGTTCCCTTCCCCATAGCAGACTGTGGGGTTCCTGAGGAACCCACCAAAGTTAAGCTAGGTCTATGACTTACTACAGACAGGATTCTCAGGATGAGCCCATCAGAAGCAGAATTGTTTGCCTGAAGGGATCTTTTAAACATAGGTTCAAACCCAGGATCAACAGAAAAGGTGTGATCACTGAATAAGACACACAACATGGCCCCAGGCTTCTCAAGGGAGACCTGCATTTTCCAGTCTCCCGCTTGCAATGTTTGTGGGTTTTCAGTTGTCATCTTTACAGCTGTCATGGAATGTGAGGTTGAAAGGAAGTTCCTGGGGTGTTCCAAGCCAGGATTTTATCCTGGGTAACATCCCCAAATCACAGGAAGCATTTACTGTCAACCAAAGATAATAGCCTAGTTTGTGAGACTCAAAGTTAAGTATGCTCAGGCCTTAAGTAGAATATGTTGCACTTTTATATTTTTATTGTGAATATCCTTATGTAAAAGGAGGATTGTCTTTATGTAAGCAGTGTTCACAACACAGGCTAATTGCACAGGATGCTTGAATTTCAGTCGGTGAGAGACCTTACCTAAGCTTGGACCAGGTGGCTCCTCTCCTTCCCACATCCCCATCTTGTCCCCTGTCTTTCAATCCTACCTCAGGATGCCTCATATCTTTTGTCTTTAGGAGTATATTTTTATAGAACACACTCCTGATGCATGAAAATTAACCATTTATTCTTCTCTCTCCTCCCTCCATTGGTTCATCTGTCTGTCTGTCTGGCTGACTGTGAAAGAATTTGTATGTAGGGAACAAAGGTGAGTTCACACAGGACAGCTGAGTCACCCATGTGAACTGGCAGTGGTCTTTGGTTCGTAGCCCTTTGTAGACAGATGCTGATCCCCGTCAAGTCTGAGGCTGCTTTTCGTCTAGGTGGATGGTGTATCATATCCAATGAAGCTGTTTCGGGAACGCCTTTCATGTTGATTGGCTCACTGGCAAACTGTCTTGCCCATAAACCAGTCATTTTAAATGATCTCCAGCATGCATCAGAATCATTCAGGCAGTTGGTGAGCCCACAGATGCCAGGCCTATTCTCAGGCCTTCCCACTCACTGGGCTGCAGTAGGTACCCTAACTAGACTGCCCAGTGCATCTGGTACTGTTTGTCCAGGGTTCCCTGAAAGCCTCTGCCTTAAATGATGCTGTCTATGCAAACCTGCCCCCCCCCGACTCGGGTGTCTCCCCTCACCTGTACCTTCCCCTTACCCATTCTAAATAGGTCTTCTGTTTATTCTGTGACAGTTTCAAATATGTAAACAGTATGTTGTGGTCATATCCAGCCCAACGATTCTTCCCCTACCCATCACCCAGCTTAACTGTCCTTTAGTTGGTTTTCATTATCTTGCTCTACTCTGCTTTTCTTTTTCATTTTTCTTTTTTCTTTTATTTATTGATACTTTATTTACATTTCAAATGTTTCCCCCTTTCCAGGTCTCCCCTTTGGAACCTCCCTATTCCCTCCCCCTTCCCCCTGCCACTATGGGGGTATTCCCCCACCCACCCACTCTCCTCTTCCTTCCTTGGCACTCTCCTATACTAGGGCATCTAACACCCTCAGGCCCAAGGGCCTCTCCTCCCCCTGATGGCTAACAAGACCCTCCTCTGCCACATATGTGGCCAGCACCATGGGTCCCTCCATGTGTACTCTTTGGTTGGTAATCCAGTCTCCAGGAGCATTGGGAGGTCAGGCCAGTGGACACTGTTGCTCCCTCCATGGGGCTGCCAACTCCCTCAGCTCCTTCAGTCCCTTCTCCAACTCCTCCATCTGAGACCTCACACTCAGTCCAATGGTTGCTGTGAAGTGACTCTTGGGTATTCCAAACTTTTGGGCTAATAACCACTTATCAGTGAGTACATACCGTGTTCATTCTTTCAATTGAAACTCAGCTGCTACCTTTGTCCCTTGCACACAAATTTTCCAAGAGAGAGAGACAGAGAGAGACAGAGAATGACAGAGACAAATGGCTAGGGAAAGAAAGACTAGAAGGGAATAAATGTCCCATTTTCAATTCATAGAGTTAGTCCATGCATCCTCTTTCCAAACTTGCTCCCAGGGGACTTTTCCACAAGCTACTAAAGACTTGTTTCTATGTTAATTTGTTTACCTTGCAGCTTCTCCTTTTTAAAAAAATCAAGATGGTACCAGGGACCATCAATAGTGTAAAACGGGACTTTGTATTCTAAAGGAGTATAACTGGGTAAGACATTCCCATGGTGATTATTTCCTGTTGTACAGCAAGGAAGCCAAAGAGACAGCTGGGGCCCACTCAGGCGCGAAGCACAGTTGTGTCATTAGAGGCACCCTTTCATAGTGACAGTCTTATAAACTAAGGAGATTTTCTCTGTGGGGGGCGGTTTCTAGGTCATATTGGAATGCTTCAGGCAACTAAGATGACCCAGGAAGTTACAATTAAAGATTTAGAATCAGAAAAATCCAGAGCCAACGAGAGATTATGTCAGCTGGAAGAGGAAAGAGCTTTTTTGCAGAGCAGAACGCAGAGTCTGGATGAAGAACAGAAGCAGCAGGTGCTGGAACTGGAGAAGGTACTGTGATGGTTGTGGGCGGGGAGGACAGGAAGGGAGTTCGGATCCTGAGTCCTGCTGCACGGGAGGCAGACTCTTCTTAGTCTAGTCTTGTTTGGTTTTGAGGAAATGAGGTTTAATGGTAGACTATGCAATTTTATGAATGCATTCCAAATATTTGGGTAATAATCTATATTGTAAAAATATCTAAGAATTGCCCGGCAGTGGTGGTGCACGCCTTTAATCCTAGCACTTGGGAGGCAAAGGCAGGCGGATTTCTGAGTTCGAGGCCAGCCTGGTCTACAGAGTGAGTTCCAGGGCAGCCAGGGCTACACAGAGAAACCCTGTCTCAAAAAACCAAAAAAAAAAAATCTAAGAATTTCTATTTATTTCAAGGCAGAAAATGAGTGAGATTTGTATTTTATTATAGGTTGCATTGAACACGCTTTTTAAATAAATGCAACCTGTTACTGCACATACTCCTAGGAAACCTGTTACTGCACATACTCCTAGGAAACCTGTTACTGCACATACTCCTAGGGATTTCTTCTTTTCTTTTTCTCCCTTCCCCTCCCCTAGTTCCTTCTATATTTCTGGTTTGGGTTTTGGTTTTGGTTTTGGTTTTTTAACTGGGAATGCAACCCAGGGCCTTACCTGTGCTGGGGAAATGCTCTGCCTCTGGACTCTTCTCCCAGGCTCTTCTCACTTTGTATAGTGAGACAGGGTCTGTTTATGTCTCCACTAAGGCTGTCCCTGAACTTGTAATCCGCTATGCCACCCCCCCCCCAACCACCCCAGTAGCTAAGACCACAGGACATGATGCCTGGATCCTAGGGAATTCTTCCAAAAGTAAAAAGAAGATAGCAAACAATCAAGCTGTGAAAATTCTTACAGCAGCTTTGGGGTGGCCACAGCTGCAGCTTATTTATGGACAGTTTCATAGAAAGCCGGGGATTGTTTCTCCTGCAAAACAAGCGTGAGTTTGGGTAATCTTCTCCCTTTTCCTATCAATGTTGAAATATATTTACAAGTATGTGCTGCTGCTTTGTGCTCACTCCCGCTCACTCCTTAACCTGTTACTACCTTCTCTGCCCACTCCTGTGCCATTGAAGCTGGGTTTGCCTCAGTTCCCCGGTCGTTGTCAGGAGGTTCAGTGCATTGTACCTTGTACTGTTTGTACCTCCCCCACCCTCAGCAGTAGAGATTTTCCTAGCAATGAAAACGATTATTGTTTGAGAATCTCACATATTAATGTGTTATAATGTGCTTTGACCAAGTCTTTCTCCTCTCCTTCCTCCCATTTGTTACTGCCTACCTTTCCTCTCAAATCCATGAGCTCTATTTAATCCCGCTAAGTACTGACACTTCTAGTATGTGTATGGGTGTTGGGTTGTCCACTGGAGCTTGGGAAGCCTAATAAGAACTAAATCCAAAGAAAACTTCCTCTTTTCCCCTTAGCAGCCATTAGTTGCCTGTAGCTCCTCAGCCAGAGGTGGGATTTTTGTGAGCTCCTTCCATTCATGCTTTGACTTTGGTCTTGTGCAGGTCTTGCTCATTCATCATGGCCCACTGTGAGTTCATGTTTGCAATGGTCCTATAATGGCTGCAAAACACTTGTTTCAAAGCAGTCTTCCACCCTCGCCATCTTTCTGACTCTTCTTCTGAGTCGATTTCTGTGCCTTCTGGGTAGGAAGCGTGGTACAGATGTCCCGTTTAAGTTGAGCACTCCCTAGCCTCTTATTCTCTGCACTCTGACCAGATGTGAATCTCTGTAGTAATCCCATCTACTGCAAAAAAAAAAAAAAAAGAAGAAGAAGCTTCACTGCTGAGAATTGAAAGCTGCAGAAACTTACACATATAAGTACAAGGGTGACAGCTTAATACATTGTTAATTGAACAGAATGATAGTAGGCTTTCCCCTAGAGCCACAGGTTTTTAGCCCAGATGATACTACTAGACATTCTGCCAGGACACTAGCAGTTATGTCTTGTAAAACAGGTCTTAAATCCATTCAGATAGCAATTGGTTACTGTCTTAGTTAAAGTTTCATTGCTGCGGAGAGGCTCCATGACCACAGCGACTCTTTTAATGGATAACAATTAATTAGTATTGGCTTATGTTTCAGAGATTTAGTCCATTTCCCTCATGGTGAGGAGCATGGCAGCATACAGGCCTGCATGGTGCTGGAGATGGAGCTGAGAGTTCTGCAGGCAGCAGGGGAAAGACTGTATCACACCAGGCATAGACTGAGTACAGGAGACCTCAAAGTCCCCACCCCCACCCCAACAATGACACTTGTCCTCCAACAAAGCCACTCCTACTCCAACAAGGCTACACCTCCTAATGTGCCCCTCCCTATGGCCCAGGCATTCAAACCCATGAGTCTGTGGGGGGCAAACCTATTCAAACCACCACCGTTACTCCCAAAACATTCCTGCTGTCATCACCATTGGTCTTAGTTATGTACCAGAACTTGATGGTAGTAAGATTCGGCTGCTCAAGACATCACCAGCTTGAGTCACAGGTGATGAGAAATCAAGCTGGTACTCACCAGGAAGCTTCATCCCAGTTTTCATAATGCCAGAAAGTGCTGTGTTTGTGACCAGCAGAGCAAAGTAACCAGTACAGCACGGTGCCCAATCTACAATAATGACCTGGCAAGAGGAGCCCAGGGTTCTCTCTTATGCCACACACTCGTCTATTCCAGTACCAAGTGCCACTTGTTCACTGATGGCTGCAAAGCTGTTTCCCCTGAGCCTCGTCTATTTAAGTTTCCAGGCAATGCCTCTCTTTATGGTTTTGATAAACGTGTCATTGCGGTATGCACAGAAATTCCCTCTCCTTAAAACTCTTTTACTTGACCTAGTCAGGGGAGGTATTCGACGTCTTTTCTCCCGTCTCCTTATCTGTTGCCAAGTCCTGTTGGTTCCACTCCACTCATATGCTTCTGAATCATCCTCTTCTTCATACCCACTCACAGATTGTGAGTTGAAGTAGGTGTCATTGCTGTTCTGGATGGCGGTGACAGCCTCCTAGCTTTTCTCCTTAACCTATTACAAAGATTGTGTGTGTGTGTGTGTGTGTGTGTTTGTGTGTGTGTACACGCGCGCTCGCGCGCATGTGCGCATGTGGGCGCACACGAGTGTATTTGAATAGGTGTGTAATACATTTTATGATTTCTTATATATATGTGTGTATGCGATTTCTCATTCCCTCCAGAATAAAAATCCAAGTTTTTAGCGTGAAGACCCCATCTCATTATTTGACTCGTGCCTTCTTCTGAGGGCCATCATTGTTAGTTCAATATTCCCAGGATTACATTATACGGCCTGTGGTAACATGTGTGCATTAGACTGCGTTGGGCCTTCTGCCCCCGCATCTTTGTCCCCTTTCCCCTGGTTAACTACTTTCTTACCTTTCGAAATGCTGAAAGGCAATGGAAATGGTTGTGACTCCATGCTTTTGACATGAGACATCTTTGGACGCCTTCTGGACTTGTGAAAGTTAAGCGTGAGAGCATGTCATTGCCAGTTCTGTATTTCCTCTTCTCTAATTGAATTGATTCATTGTCTGTCTGTCTGTCTGTCTCTGTGTGTGTGTGAGAGAGAGACAGAGAGACAGAGAGACAGAGAGACAGACTCTACCCACCAGGGTACGCCTGTTCTTTTCTGTATACCCTAGTGACACCCAATAGACGCCTTTCCATACAAATCATAGCACTGTATTGCCAAGCTTTTTACATCCTCTCATCGCTGGCTTGTGATTGGTGAAAAGGTACGTAACTGGCACCCCAGTTGTACTGAATAATATCACATGGGTAGTTAATGGGTAAGCCGTTCTGTGTTCTGCACACAAACTGTATCCTTTAAGGTTGCTATTGGACCAACCCACGTTCTTCTATCACAGCAGCATCTTAGTTTATTTCTTGATTTAAATTATTTTATTTTTGCCTCATCCACCTTATCATTCTCTGAGAACATCAACTGTAAGGTTTCAAAGTCTAGGTCCCAAGGCAACGATTTTGTTCCAGTTTATATACATCTAAGGTATTCAGCCACTGACGGCATTGATTGATGGAAAAGCAGGCGCCAGCTCTTAATCTTGGTTTACCTTCCAGAAAGTAAACGAAGCAAAGAGAACTCAGCAAGAATATTTTGAAACGGAGCTTAAGAACCTGCAAAACCGATTGGAAGGAGAGGTGGCCCAGTTAAACGAGACCCATGGGAAGACTTTGGAAGAATTAGCTTGGAAGCACCACATGGCGATCGAGGTGATCCACAGCAATGCAAGCAGAGATAAGATAAAGCTACAGACGGTGAGTGCAAACTCGCTTCGCCACTACAGCTTAGACTGGCTAGAGTCTGGCGGCGGGCCATCATGACTTGTGTTGTAGAACAATTGCTGGCGTTTCATGGCTCCTGTCTTGTCATCATGCTTTATGATGCCAGAAGTGACATGCCTGGCCTATGTTAAGGCCTGATAGAGGCCTGCTTTATTAAGGCAGACTACTTTGTATAAACAGTAACTGTAACATACTTTCATCTGGAGCTTCTTCATCATGAGATAACTGTCTGGGGAAGCCTTAATTCACCAACCCATATTTCTAGTAGATGGCTTCCTTTCCTGGGAATATTTTTCAGGCATGTGTGTGTTTATTTTTTCCTTTCCTTGTTAATCTAAACCTAATTAATATCACCTTACTAATGATACTATATGAAATCAGTATTACACAGCAGAAGCTGCAAATTGTGTGACACACCTGACACCTTTACACTTAGCCCTTTGTTTGTTGGCTATGGTGGGAGGGACCCTAAGCTGCACCTCTGGCATCTTCTCTGGCAGAAGAGGATATAACATGTCCTATAGTGCTCCTGTACGGAGCAAGTGTTGAGTACTCAGACATGTCCTAGCTGTGGTGATCAATAATGTTACTAGTGTTTGTTGTCATGTACCCCATACTGTAGTTACATTTGATACATAGTTTGTTCTCTGTGTCTTGACTGGATGTTGCACCCTGTTTACTGCTAAAGGGATGTGCTCAGTCCCCTGCCATCTGTAAGACTTATTCAGACCTGGGTCTCAGGTCTGTAAAACCTTAATTACCCTTTTGCAGACTTTTGCTATTAAGGGCTCTAGTGTTTTATATAGCTTCACTTTACAGTTTACAAGGGATTTTTCTGTGATCTATCCCTTGCTACTCATGACTTGAGATTAGTGTCACAGACGTTACTAAGTGGAATAGATAGAAGGTACATTTAGATTCTCTGCCATAAAACCCCTTCATTTTGTGGCATAAGTACTGGGATATTTTAAGATGTAAAAATTGAAAAACTTGTTAGAATGTTACTTCTGCCTCAACCAGTATGTGCTCGTCTAGTCAGAGACAAAAATTAGTGACACACTCTCTTGAGACCGATTGCCATTTCTCCATGCCAGCTCACGTGTCCCCTCCTTGTGTAGTCCTGTGCCTGCTTAATGAAGTGGCTGTGCTCTGCTCAGGGTTACACACTAATGTACACACTGCACACTGCTGCTTCCCTGGCTATTGTTTATCACTTTTATTTATACATTTAATTGATTGTGTCCTGCTTTTAGATGTTATTTAATCAAGAGCTTTTAACTCATTACTCCCAGTCATCTCTTACCCACTAAATTCTCATTTTTGAGCTACCTTAAAACCTGCCTTAGCCCACTTACAGTCCTTTTTAAAATAATGTAGATGTGTTTATTTTTATTTTATGTGTGAGTGTTTTTGCACCACATGTGTGCCAGGGCCACAGAAGCCAAAGGTGGACATTGGATCCCCTGGAACTGGAGGTTCAGAAGGTTGTGAACCATGTAGGTGCTGGGAATCCGATCTGGGTCCCTCTGAAGAGCAGTTGGTGCTCTTAACTCCCGAGCTGTCCTGTCAGTCCCTCCACTTATGGCGAACAAGTTTGCCATCAAAAGATGACTTAGCCTTTCCTGTACGAGAACACATTCAAAAGCTCTGTGTTGTTTTGGAGCTTCTCTTGGGGAAGAAATATACATACCTACTCACCCCAGAAAGAGGCTATAACAGACCAAAGTAATAATTACACCAGTGTGCAAGTTGGGGCAGCAATGAGTGTTTATTGGGATTCCTAGTGGGAGCACAGATGTGGGGTTACAAGGAGCAGGAATGACTCAAAAGCAGCTGCATCTACAAAAAGCCCACCCTAACACTGGTGACAGCTCACGGGTGCTGCACATGGGTACAGGCAGCTAGCTGCACAGGTCTGAGAAACTCAGGCTCACAGCTGGGTGGGGCGAACCCCTCTTCCAGCCATTGCCTCCTGCCTTTAGGAAGCTGGGACCAGCCTGATAGAACCCAGCAAGTTTTCCCTTCACCATACCTATGACACTTTGCTTTCCTCCTGGGGCTCATGAGCTCCTGGAGACAATGCTCCTGTTTGGAGGGCTTTGCTACAGAGGCCTCTGGGCTACCTTCTGGGTATCACTTGCCATTAACAACTTGCTTCTTTCCTGCTGCAGCCCCCTCCCCTTATTGCTGTCCAGTGAGCAAGCTAACTACGTAAGCTAAAACTAGCTTTCTTCCAGAACCCCCTTTCTCTAGTGTCAAAGTATTTTTTTAAAGAGGATTTAGGAGAAACAGATAAGTGCCCTATACAGATGTGTCCCCCTGTAGCAGATGGGATCAAATACCAGCTGGACATTGTGCAGAGTGAGAGAGACCTTGGAACCCTCAGCTAAATGAGATGTCTCCATCAATCCCTCCCCTCAGGGCTTAGGGAACCCTCCAGAAGAGTAGGCAGAAAGTGTAAGAGGCAGAGGTGGTGGAAGACACTGAAGAAATAAGGCCTTCTGAATCAACAGGATCAATGCACACAAAGAACTTTTGGAGATTGAGGCAGCATGCACAGGGCCTGCAGGGGTCTGTGCTATCTTATGTGCATAATATTATGACTTCCGGTTTAGTGTTTTGAGTGTGCCAATAGTGAGCCTCTGCTTCTTGTGCCTTCTTTTGGGCTCCTTTCATTCTGTTTGTTTGTTAGTTTTTGATAGATAGATAGATAGATAGATAGATTCCCTTAGAAGTCTGTTTTTCTTTCCAATAAGACAGAAAAGGAGTGTTTCTAAATGGGAGGAGCTGTGAGGAAGAAATGGAGAAATGGGAGGAGCAGAGGGAGAGGAAACCGTAATCAGGAGTAGAAAAAAAAAATCTATTTTCAGTAAAAGAAAAAAAGAAAGGTAAGAATTATCCTAAGGGACTGTCTCAGTCAGGGTTTCTATTCCTGCACAAACACCATGACCAAGATGCAAGTTGGGGAGGAATAGGTTTATTGAGCTTACACTTCCATGCTGCTGTTCATCACAAAAGGAAGTCAGGACTGGAACTCAAGCAGGTCAAGGAGAAGGAGCTGATGCAGAAGCCATGGAGGGATGCTGCTTACTGGCTTGCTTGCTTCTCCTAGCTTGCTCAGCCTGCTTTCTTATAGAACCCAAGACTACCAGCCCACAGATGGCACCACCTACAGGGGCCCTCCCCCCTTGATCACTAATTGAGAAAATGCCTTACCGCTGGATCTCATGGAGGCATTTTCTCAACTGAAACTCCTTTCTCTGTGATAACTCCAGCTTGTGTCAAGTTGACACACAAAACTAGGCCGTACAGGGACTTAGTGACTAATAGATATGTTTATGACATTAAAAAAAAAAAAGTTTAGCTAATATGACCTCTCTCCTCCTTATTTATTACAAAAGTATTATATTTCTTACTGTAACTGTAGGGAATTCACCATCTAAACTAGTGTACAGGGATAACCTGTGCAGAGATGATCATGTAGCATCCTAGATTGCTCCCCTCGGACTGATTAGCCTTTGGCCTCTAGGAACTGGGGTTTCAGAAGGATCCCATCTTCCCCCAATATGAAAAGCTCACCTGCTTAAACTGTATGTCCCAATAGTGTCATACTGCAGACCACCTGCCTTCCTATTGGAACTTTGGAAGAGGATGCCCATGCAACGAGGCCCTAGTGAGAAACGCTGGGCTCCAGAGTCTTGGGAGCATCCCTATAGAGGTTACTTTGTACTGCTGTCACAGCTTGCTAGAAGAATCTAGCTAGCGAGTCCAGTGTTCAGAGCCCATGGAAGCCAGGACCTGTTTCCCTGGGCAGCCCTCAGTTACACCTTTCCCTCCGTAGATTGTAAGTTAAATATTTTCACCGTACTAAATCATAGCCATGTGTCGGTCATATATCAAAACTTATGGCTACTCCCTGAATACCATCTATCTCCAGTTTGTCATGGAGGTCCCTAACAACCTTACCACAAATTTCCTCACCTTATACCATACAAGCAGTGCTTTTACCAAGCTGTGCATGTCTATGTTTAAACATCCTCTTTCCTCTGCCTGGCATTCTCAGTGTCCCGCTACTCGGCCATTATTTTTAACTGGCTGCTCTTCATTTCCCTTACCTCTGGCAGAGAGTGTGGCTACCTGTGGCGCCTATCGGAATATCAAAGCCCATGCTGGCCTCCAGGTTCCCTCACAAGTGCCTGTTGCACAGGCTGAAGTCTACTCTAGCATCCCTGTCCTTCGCTCCTCCTCCCCTACCCTAGACGCCCTCCAGCTCACGGGATTCCCTTCCCCCAAACTGCTCATTCTCCTTATAACCCTGCTATTGCTGATGTGTTGGTTTTCTCTATGCTCTGTTTGTTTCTCACCCTGTATTCTCCATCTCCTGCTCACCTCCCCTTTCTCACAGAAGGCCGTGTACAGTCAACTGGCCATGTCCAGCCTGTTTCTTTCTCTGTCTGCCCTAGACATGCCCACATGTCTCTGGCTGGTCTCTCTTTTGTATCTGAAATAAAAACCTTACCATTAACCAGACCATGGAGTGGTCATGCCAGCGATTTACTTTCTCTCTATAGTTTGTCAGTTCTCTACCTAGATAATTCCCTCTTCTCTCTGTACGTGTAGTTTAATTCTGGTGAGTAGTAACTCCTTATTTGGTCCTGTGGCTTGTTAGAGCAGGTACTGTACGACATCTTATTGCCTGTGAGGCCCAGGTATCGAGTAGCATGTTTGTTCTTGTTTGTTCTCACCCACCTCCACATTTGAACAACGAAGTCCAGAAATGATAGAGGAATTCCTGTACATAAATATAAAAGACTGGCAGATTCAAGAGAATTAGAACCTTTGCTTTATCATGCCAAATTATCATTTATATCTTACTTTCCTGGTTTTCTACAGTAGCTTAGCCAGTCAAACACTCCTATGACTAAAAGCATTACCTAATGGCTATATCAGAATGGTTTGATCTCCCACACTGAGTATTAAATGGCATCGCAGTTAACCATGACCTTATTTACAGGGAGAGCTGGTGTGAAAAGTAAAATATTAACAGGACTGTCTTTATTGAAATCTTCAGGAATATAGTACCACAGCTTTACTAATCTTTAAATTTTTCTTTCTAAGGAACTGGAGGAACAATATAAAAAGGAGAAACTGAGTCTGGAAGAGGATAAAAATCAGCTCCAACTAGAGCTGGAAAGTCTAAAGCAAGCGTTGGGAGACAAGCTGACTTCAGCCAATCAGGAGGCAAGAGCTCTCTAGGCCTTTCGCCTACATTTCATATACTTTGTAGCCACTAAACCAGTGCCAGTGCATTGGTAGGTGAGCAAAACCGGCCGGAGATCTTGGCTTAGTGCTGGATTCCCCTAAAGCTGTGTTTATATCCTACTAGGTAAACATTCACCATCAAAAACCTTAGCCAGCAATGTTTTTTGTAGAGGAGTGCAAAGCAAGGAGCCACACTTTACCAGGTGAAAGGGGAGCAGCTGATATGCAAAATGGCAGCCTAGTCTTCACTCCACTGTGCCTCATTTTAAAAAGAGAAACTCTGTAGGGTCTAGATACTGGCTTCTAAAAGGAATTGTTGGGTCGATGGGAAAATATCATTTAGCCTTGGAAATCAAAGACTAAGGATAGAATATAAGAAAAATGCTAGAAGTTAAAAATAAAAAAAAAAAAAGAAGAAGTGGGCATGGCTGGAGGGATGGCTCAGCGGTTAAGAGCACCCGACTGCTCTTCCAGAGGTCCTGAGTTCAATTCCCAGCAACTACATGGTGGCTCACAACCATCTGTAATGGGATCTAATGCCCTCTTCTGGTGTGTCTGAAGACAGCTACAGTGTACTCACATACACGAAATAAATAAATCTTTTTTTAAAAAGTAGGTATATACAATTATACATATATATATTATTATTATTAATTATTTCTCCTCTGCCTCTGGAGTGGCAATTGCTAAATGCTTCTTTGATGTTTACCCACTTTCTGGCTTATCCCTCTATGGCTTCTTGGTTGAGCTCCCTCTAACTTGCTAAGTTTCTGCCCTTACCCTTTGCATCTTGCCAGCCCCCCCTCCTTCACTGAGCTCTTCTCTCTCAACAGCCCTCTCCAGCCACTTTGCTCTTACTCTGAATCCACCCTCAGAAACCACAGCAAAGAGCACAAGTGCGGGCTGGAGATTGCGCTCGGTGTTCTAGGCGTTGGTTTTTTTTAATGTTTATCCAGGGAAAGTACAGACCCCTGCCTTAGAGGGTGATAGAGGCTAATGGCAGCCACTATGGCAGCCTAGCCTGCCTTCTGTTGTCCAAGCTAATCCACACTGAGTTCACAAATGCACTTTCCTCAAAAGCCAGACAAGTTACCAAGGCCTGCCCTCACCAGAAGGCACTTAAGTGACCATCTGTTTCTTATGCAGGCTCCTCAGGTTTACTATCTAAATTCTAAGTGGTTTATCTCCATTTTTTTTTTTTTCGACCTACATACTGAAACTTCTGAGTAGAGTTGGGTGAATATGTAACTTTCTTCTCTCCTGGCTAATTTCCAATTATGTTTCAGTGCCCTGGCAGTGCTTTGATGCCACATTACCATGGCACCCCAAGAATCTGCCTGACTCACTGCTCCATTTGCTTCTGCTTTCCCTTCAGACTGGGTAGCCTTTCTGGCTGATCTGAGCGTACTGACTCGGATCTCCAGGGACAGGATTCCTCTTCTGCTTCCTGAACTTAAAATGAAGGCTAGCCACATTTCCCAGTTAACTAAAGCTTGTATAAAACCCATTCACAAGTCATTAGTGAGAGCAGATTATAACTACATTATTATGCATGCAACTATAGTAATTAGAAAAAAAATGAAACACTGGAGACACTACGGATGTTTTAATATAAATGAGTGTTTAAATGATAAGGAGTAAAGTTTTAAGGATTTTAGCACCTATTCATCAGTGACTCTGAATGGCATGCATTGCAGAGTTTAAGAACTCAGACATGGTAACACATGCCTTGCATGTCTCCTATGGCTCGAGTACTAGTACATGTTTATAGGAGCCACAGCAGGACCTGTTTGGTCTTTCAGTGAAAGCTAAACTTCATGGTTGTAGAAGAAAACATTCTGTAAGGGTCTAGAAATCAATGAAGAAAGACCCCAGACTCAGATAGTATGCAAAAACAAAGAGCATTTATTCCACAGAAACAACCAGCATGCAGGGGTCAACCATCCTTTGAAATGGTGACAAAGGCACATAGGCCTTCTCATAGGGAACAGGAGAGCATGCTGGGGGAGGGGACTCTCTAGAAGAATTAGGTAAACTAAAATTTCACTGGTGGGTGCTAGGGGCTCACAGGTGGTCGGTGATTGATGGTCTGCATTCTGATGTCATGAACGTTCAACCATGTGATGAAATAGGGCTGCCCAGCGCAGATGGCCCATTCTGATATATTTCCCCATTTTTGTGGTTATCCCCAGGCTGTTCTTTGGGAGTGGGTTTTATGATCTTATTCTGGATTTTAGGGTCTGTTCCTAGAGCTGGTGTCTTATGACTTAGTTTCTGGGACTTATGGTCTATTCCTGAAAGTGGTGCCTTACCTCCCTTTTTGAAATCAGGGCTGGTCCTTAAATGGAGACAAATGGGGTTTATGTTGTCCTTTCTTTCCATACACAAAGAGAAAGAAAGAGGAGGGCGGGTGTAAGTGGTTGGTAAACTACACAGATTCCTGTCTTCACTACCTTGACAGTGTGTACAAAACAATAAGGAGAACAGGTGCGCTATTTTGTTTTTATAAACTAAAGAGAAACAAGAAAAGTAATTTTAACCTCGGGAAATTTAAGGGGTAAGAATGCTCAACATGGCATTCCATGACCATGACATTTGCTGTGATTAAAACTGAGGCTGTACAGTGCTGCTGAGTGTGTTGAGAGGGAACGCAGAAGCAGCTGAGGGCAATCTGGAACCATGTCATTTTCCAGGAAAGGGACTGAGCAGGCTCTGTGGGAGACTTGGACGGCCATGCCCTGCAATGGCAGCTGCAGTCTTATGTTTATCAGCGTAAGCAAATAATAAAGGATTATTGAGAAAATGTCAGCACTGTTTATAGGAGAAATTCAGAAGTAGCTTTAATCTCCACAGAACTCGTATCCCCAAGAGAAAGGGAGTCTTTTTCTAATTCATGTAGAAGCTTCTGTCATCTGTGTCTCTCCATGCTCTGGAGCTATTCACATGCCCATGGGCATTGCCTGTTTCTGCATAGAGGTACCATGTGGCCTACTAGTAGCCTGGTCATAGTACAAGGTCAAGGATAGCAGAGGGGCTGGGGTTCCTTTTGCAGATTAAGTGCTTACATACTGAGATGTTAAAGAGATTTTATCCCTTAATTAGTAAGTATATATGGTGTATCTTAGTAATTGAGTTATTCATTTCTTTAGTAAACATTGAATGGTTGGTTAGCTACAAAGAGCTCTGAGGCACCATGATTGTAGTTGCTACTAACACAGTCCCTGCTATGATGAGGAGTTTCACAAGCTGAGGTTTTTCTACATCAAGGTTCACACTCATGTCCATACTAGTCTCTGTGCTTCCACAGAGAAAGGGTTGAAGAACAGAATACATGAATAGATGGAGACTCTAAGGGGGTGATGCCTACCTTTTGCATCCTCTCAGGAGTAATAATAACAAGAAGAATCAAGGTTGTTCTCTTTCCGTTGCAAAGAGCAGAAGTTGGAATGCCAACCATCAAGACAAAGGACTTAGACTAACCCAAGTGATTGAAATGTCCCCAGATAATGTGAGCTCCAAGCAGATTGGATTCAGAACTGAATTTGGTGACCCTGGAACTGGTTTTCCTTGTCCTTTTGGATTTGCTTTATTTATGTTGACTTTATTCTTCAATCACGCATTCCTTTGGGCCTGGTACAACTGACAAAAGAATGGCACTAGGAGACCCATTTTCTTCCAAGACGTCTAAGATCTCTGTGAACGATGTGTTTTATCCCCATGACTGTTCTTGAAACATTCCCAGTGGCTACAGAATGAGGCTGCTGTATACCCTGACCAAGCTGTTATCTGGAGTTGGGCTGAATTCCTGCCGAGACCACAGGACACCAATGGGGAAGGAGAGTAGATCTCCCATGTGCCAAGAAGAGACTTTGACAGTGGCAGACAATAGTTGTCTTCAAGCATAACCCATTTGTATTAGACTCATGGGAAACAATCAGCCATTCTCGTTGCTTATTTGACTTTTGTATTGGATTACCTATAACTATGCATGAGTTAAAACATTTTGCTTTTTAGCAAAAAAGAGGAAATATTTATTTCCCTTTTAATTAGATTACTTCCTTAATACAGCTTCCCTTATTCATTATGTGGTGCTTAGAATACTCTTTTCATATATTTTTAAATATTTTATGGTTGCATAATACTCATTCAACTGAAAACTTGCTAGATTGGGCAAGAATATTTCCATGTTATTAAGTTTGGTTGTTATTTCTCTTTTAAAAATTTTTATTTTTTTATTTTTTTTATTTTTTTTATTTTCATACTTTATTTACATTTCAAATGTGTCCCCCTTTCTGGATCTCCCCTTTGGAACCTCCCCATTCCCTCCGCCCGCCCCCTGCCTCTATGGGGGTATCCTCCCACCCACCCACCTCCCCACCCCACCCCCCACCCACTCTCGTCTTCCCTCCTTGGCATTCTCCTATACTGGGGGATCTAACATCCTCAGGCCTAAGGGCCTCTCCTCCCCCTGACAGGTAACAAGACCCTCCTCTGCAGTCTTTGTGGCCAGCACTATGGGTCCCTCCATGTGTATTCTTTAGTTGGTGGATCAGTCTCCAGAAATATGGGGGGTCAGGCCAGTTGCCAGTGTTGCTACCTCTCTGGGGCTGCACACTCCTTCAGCTCCTTCAGTCCTTTCTCCAAGTCCTCCATCTGGGACCTTGTACTCAGTACTACTGTTCCTGCGAAGTGACTCTTGGGTATTTCAAACTTTTAGGCTAATACCACTTAACAGTGAGTACATACCATGTTCATTCTTTTGTGACTGCGTTACCTGACTCAGAATGATGTTTTCAAGATTCATCCATTTGTCTACGAATTTCATGAAGTCATTGTTTTTAATAGCTGAGTAGTATTCCATTGTGTAAATGTGCCACATTTTCTGTATCCATTCCTCTGTGGAGGGACATCTGGGTTGTTTCCAGCTTCTGGCTATTATAAATATGGCTGCTATGAACATAGTGGAACATGTGTTTTTATTACATGTTGGAGCATCTTCTGGATATATGCCCAGGAGTGGAATTGCTGGGTCCTCAGGTAATATTATGTCCAATTTTCTGAGGGTCCGCCAAACTGATTTTTTTTTTTTTGGTCCGCCAAAAGTAAAGATCTTTTCCCAATCTGTAGGTTGCCATTTTGCCCTAATTACAGTGTCTTTTGCCTTACAGAAGCTTTGTAATTTTATGAGGTCCCATCTGTCAATTCTTGACCTTAGAGCACAAGCCATTGGTGTTCTGTTCAAGAACATTTCCCCTGTGCCCAAGTGTTCGAGACTCTTCCCTACTTTCTCTTCTATTAGATTCAGTGTATCTGGTTTTATGTGAAGGTCCATGGTCCACTTGGACTTGAGCTTTGTACAGGGAGATAGGAATGGATCAATTCGCAATCTTCTACATGTAGACTGCCAGTTGATCCAGCACCATTTGTTGAAGATGCTGTCTTTTTTCCACTGTATGGTTTTAGCTCCTTTGTCTAAGATCAAGTGACCATACGTGTGTGGATTCATTTCTGGGTCTTCCATTCTATTCCATTGATCAACCTGCCTGTCACTGTACCAATACCATGCAGTTTTTATCACTACTGCTCTGTAGTACAGCTTGAGGTCAGGGAGTCTGATTCCCCCAGAAGACCTTTTATTGTTGAGGATAGTTTTTGCTATCCTGGGTTTTTTGTTATTCCATATGAATTTGAGAATTGCTCTTTCTAGGTCTACAAAGAATTGAGTTGGGATTTTGATGGGGATTGCATTGAATCTGTAGATTGCTTTTGGCAGGATGGCCATTTTAACTATGTTAATCCTGCTGATCCATGAGCATGGGAGATCTTTCCATCTTCTGAGGTCTTCTTCGATTTCTTTCTTCAGAGACTTGAAGTTCTTGTCATACAGATCTTTCACTTGTTTGGTTAGAGTCACACCGAGATATTTTATATTGTTTGGGACTATTTTGAAGGGTGTCATTTCCCTAATTTCTTTCTCAGCCTGTTTATCCTTCGAGTATAGGAAGGCTACTGATTTGCTTGAGTTAATTTTGTATCCAGCCACTTTGCTGAAGTTGTTTATCAGCTGTAGCAGATCTCCGGTGGAGTTTTTCAGGTCACTTAAGTATACCATCATATCATCTGCAAATAGTGATATTTTGATTTCTTCCTTTCCAATTCGTATCCCTTTGATTTCCTTTTGTTGCCTGATTGTCTAGCTAGAACTTCAAGTACTATATTGAATAGATAGGGAGAGAGAGGGCAGCCTTGTCTAGTCTCTGATTTTAGTGGGATTGCTTCGAGTTTCTCTCCATTTAGTTTGATGTTGGCCACTGGTTTGCTGTATATTGCTTTTACTAAGTATAGGTATGCTCCTTGAATTCCTGATCTTTCCAAGACTTTTATCATGAAGGGATGTTGAATTTTGTCAAATGCTTTTTCTTTCTGCATATGGGTGTTCTGCCTACATCTATGTCTCTGCACCACATGTGTGCCTGTTACTGTGGAAGCCAGAAAAGGGTGTCTGATCCCTCTGGAACTAAAGTTACAGACAGTTGGGAGCTGCCTTGTGGATGTTGGGAATTGAAACTTCATTCTCAAGCACCAAGTGCTCTCAAATGCTGAGCCATGGGGTCGGAGAGATGGCTCGGCGGTTAAGAGCACTGACTGCTCTTCCAGAGGTCCTGAGTTCAATTCCCAGCAACCACATGGTGGCTCCCCACCATCTGTAATGGGATCCGATGCCCTCTTCTAGTATGAGTTTGGACTTCATAGCATTTCCTTAGATTTTAAAGATCGTTAAATTCATGGATTTTTAGCTCTATAATCAGGGAGTCTCTGTCAACCCAGTCAGCAAATTGTCCATTTGTTCCTAGTTCCAGCTCAGAGGTACTCCCCAAGCAACTTGTATATGGAAATAAAAATAAGACTTGAGTCTCGAAGATATATGTAAGAGATTGCCAACATTGACCTAAGTGTGTTGCCTTTCTGAATAGCATGAGGACTCGATTCATGAGGTCATGAATTAATGGCTCAAAAAAAAAAGCTTTAAAAGTTTATATTTTTATCTTTTATGTAATCTTCATCTCCCTTCAGTTCTCTTTCGTAGGTATTTTATTACCTGGTATAGCCAGGAATTTTCTTTAAGCCAAGAGCCTGAGAGAAGGTGTATCTCTGTCCTTGCATTATGGTCCTGGAAAGTAGAAACTATAGACATGGAAGTCTTAAAGAAATCATAGATGGTAAAGAGTATCATGGCCAAGTGCTTCTTCCAGAGTCGTGAGGAAGGGATCCATTCAGTAAAATGAAAAATAAGGAAACCGTCTCAGAAGCTGTGGGACTGGTGCTGCTCTGCCTTTGTCCAGCATATTAAACATCTTGTTCACTCATAGATTGGCCGTCTCCAAGATCTGGTAAGGAAGAGTGAACAAGGTCTTGGCTCTGCTGAAGGACTCATTGCTAGTCTTCAGGATTCCCAGGAGAGGCTTCAGAGTGAGCTGGACCTGACAAAAGGCAAGCTAAAGGAGACCAAGGATGCCCTATTAAATGTTGAGGTAATTACATGATTCTGCTGTAATCTAAATGTCTAAATATAAAAATACAATTGGGCCACTTTCCTTAAAGCCTCTGTGGGCATCATTGTATACAATTAGTGTATTAGTTCCTAGTACTCCCATGAAAAAGCAATCCAAATGCCATGATTTGAGCACAACTGAAATGGGTCATCTCTTGGCTAGATGTCTAGGATGAAGGTGCTAGCGAGGACATCCTCTCTCTTATGTAGCTAAGAGGAAATGGTTTTCTTTTTGCAGCTTTTTGTAGCCCCACTGATTGTTTTGCATTTAGTCTTAGGATTTCCATCTCCACCTGTCTCCATATTATCATCTCATAAGTGTGCTAGTCACACTGGATTAAGGAGTCTGCTGCTCCGATACAGCCTCATTTCAATTAAACTGCATACTAAGCTCGTAAACAATTAAACTGTGTGAGCGCTTTTTCCAAATAAGGTTGCATCCTGAGACACACTGAGTCTAAGTGCTGAGATTTCAGGAGCGCTTTTTAAAGACATAGTTCAATCCAGGATAATTAGTATGTGCAAGTTCTTCTCCTGGTTGAAGCTGTAGCTTTCATATACAGCAAACAAGAGCTTCTCGGTGACTTACAGGTCTCAGAAGGCTTCACTTTACCATCCCTCTCTTAGGAAGTAGAGCAAAGTTTTAGAACCTGTAAACCTAAGTAGACAATAGACCAGGGGGTGGGGGGAGGAGGAGGGTGATCTGGTATGTGGGCTTCACAGTCAGGCAGGACTGGTCCTGTGAGGACTCTGCATCCACCACTTACTATGTCACTTGGACAGAGCTGCATTTTCCTCCCTGACTCCCTGACACCTTAATAAGGCAGAGGGCAGAATAACAATACTTTTTATATCACAGTTAAAATAATTAAAAGGGATGAGCTGTGTACAATATGGTGCTCAGCAAAGTGTAACTACTCAGTCGGTGTTGGTTTTGGTAACAGTATTAGTTTTAGAATTGTTGACACTTTATATATATTTGCTGCACTTCCTATATTGCCTGTATACAATTCTATTCATGGTTTACCTAGGGAATAATTGAGTGTATTTTGAGTGCCAATAGCATTTTATTTTTGAAATCATCTGTGACAAAATAGGTGGCTTCTGTTTACCTTTCTCAAGTGGCTATATGATACAACAGTGCTAATGTGACAACAAGTTTGCATACAATATACAATACACTATAATAATATACAATGTCGTTCATGAATATGATTCCATACATTGTCTGTAACCTCAGTGCTAGCAGTTTTCCACATACGGCTGAATGGAATGACTAAATCATATCGAGAGGTGTTCTTTTACATTAGCAAAAGTTAAAAGGAGGGAGGGAGGGATTTTAGATTGGTAAATCTATTTTGTTGAAAGTTGCATGTGGCGTGCATGCATGCATGCATGCATGTGTGTGTTTATGTCTATATGGTATCTCATCTTGGTATACACCCTATTCCTAACTTTACTGTATTTCCTCCTGTAATTCCAGCCTCAGGAACATCTGATACATCTGTCCTCTGAGGCCACCTGCACTCATATGCACATGCCAACACATAAATATGCACACATACACATAATTAAGCCAACACACACAGATACACACGCATACACATAATTAAAAATAAATCTTAATGCAGAATTTCCTTAAATAGGAAGTGCTTTACGTATAATTAAATTAACCTGCTGTGGAAAGATCGTTCCCAGAGTCTGAGTATTGAGCAAGAACAGGCGCCTGAGTTCAGCTTAGTAGTTAGTTAGCCAAGTCAACAGTGTCTTGTGGGAGTTTCAACACTGAGTATATGACCTTTAAAACTGCTTTACCCTGTGCTTTCAGCCACAGAGTGATCCCAAAATGCCCATCATAGTGACCAGAGGCTAGCCCAATGCCTGTTCCTGTTTTGTCAGGTGCTCTTGGGCAGCCACAGCACTCAGAGTGGTCCATCGATGGCGCTTTTGTCCAGATAGTCACCTCTAGCCACTGGAACTAGGGAATCCCTTGATTTATACCAGTCTGCAAGGATTTCTCAGGGGCCATGTCATTATCATAACACTAAGCACATGGGCATGTGGCCTCAAGTTCCATAAGAAAAACATCCAGTCAATTGAAATTCCTCACCATCCCTTTAATCATGTTGTCGGTACACAGATGTAATGATTAGGCTTTGGACAAGTAGTCCGATTTTAAACAAGAATATGAATTCATTGGAAGAACATGGCAGTATGATGTATGTTTATGATTTTAATGAAAAAGCTTTAATAAACTAAATTGCTTAGATAGTATAAGCTTTTATTAAAAAAAAAAAATTAAGGAGAGAACATTGCAAATACAGAGTGTGCTCCTTGTATTTTGTTGAAAAATCTTGGCTAATTCTCCTTGCTAGCGTATCAGCAGCTACCGTGCTGTTCTCTCTGTGTTCATGGAGACCGGTCTTCATTTGTCCTTCTGTTCCTCAGGCTGAGCTACAACAAGAACGGCATGAGCATGAACAAACACTAGCAGCCATGAAGGAAGAAGAGAAGCTGAGGGTGGACAGAATGGCCCATGACCTGGAGATCAAGTGGACTGAAAATCTTAGGTACACTGGGCTCTGCAGTGTGGTCTCACCGTGGGAAGTCCTCCTGTGGTAGCCTCCATAAAAGATTTGCTAGCGGTGTTGGAAGTTAATTTTTCTCATGATTAAATGCAGAGGATTTAGAGGTCTTCCCCCCCCACACGCTTGAATTCAGATTCACTTTTTAAATTTAATTTTCTTGACTACACAAAAAACAGAGAAGTAACGTGAAATTAGAAGACTCATTTGCTCTGCCGATGGTAAAGTAGTAAGTGCTCTTGGTCAAGTGAGCACTTCCCTGTAAGTTAGCCCAATAGCATTCATTCAGACCCACAGACCTGAGGATTAAATGGGCTTTTAGAAACCCTGTGAACCCCTAGAGAACATTTCCTGAGAGAAACGACTCTCTTTACAAAGCAGATGCCTACGATTTATTATAGACAAGAGTGCTCCAAACTTCGCCAGGAGTTGAAGCTTCAACATGAAGAAGATAAAAAGTCTGCCATGTCTCAACTATTGCAGCTGAAAGAGAGAGAGAAAAATGCTGCCAGGGATTCCTGGCAGAAGAAGGTGGAAGACCTCTTAAACCAGGTAGACGAGTCTGCACCTGTTCCTCTCCTTGGCACTCTTTAGCTGGAGAAACACAACCCGCTGCATGTTAACCCACTGTATTTGATTTTCTGTAGGACAGACTTAAAACATTTACATGTTTTCAATGTTTTAAGACAAGAAGCATAGTCATATGAAACAGTATGCCAAGTAAATCAGTTGTATATGGGATCCCAAAGTCTGAGAAGAGTTTGTAACTTTTTAGTTTGATATTTGAGCAGAACACATTAGGCTTTAAATGGGAAAGTCGGCTAGTTGTTGAAAAATGTAAAATCATTTCGTTTCTACTCCTTAGATGCCATCTGGGCAGCAGAAGATACTCAGTAGCAGTGTTCTGATTTTCTAAAACTATTTATCCAAGTGAGCAATTTGTATCAGTTTCTCTTATGGGTTTATGCCTTAAGTACTGAGACCGTTTAGCATAAACAAAAAGTGGTAATATGTCTAGATTTATATGATTTCCAGAACATTTATAACTATCATTAAAATAATTTACACATTTCACTTATTTACACAAACTCAGACTGTATGGACTTTTTGCACTCTCCTGGTTAAACCAGTAATTAACTAGAGCCAACCGTATGTATCACCAAGCAAGGTGATCCTGGTAAACTAGTGATAAAAATAGACTGACTGTACATCACCAAGCAAGGGTAGATCCTGGCAAACCAGTAATTAAGCAGACTGTGTGCCGTACCAAGCAAGGACAGAACTAAGGCATGAAGCAACTCCTAAGTTAGTGCTAAAAAAAATCTACAGATATCTTAGTCTTTTCTTTTTGTTTATGATTGTGAAGAATTTCAAAATAGAATTCAAAGTAGGCTTTCTTTAAGCTAACTTTTACGTATGTAGAAGCATGTATTGCCATTTTAGGAATGGTTGAGGCCTGCCCATTTGTGTGTGTGTGTGTGCGTGTGCATGTATGTGTGTGCGTGTGTGTGCTCGCGTGCGTGCGTGCATGTATGTGTGTGTGTGTTTTTGTGTGGTCTATCAGTTGAAGCCTTTGGAACAAGCACAAGTAAACAACCCTTGCTAGAGGTTGGCATCACATTGGCATGGCTTACTAGTGGCCCTCTGTAGACTGCTTTTTGATTCTTATTTAGGGACCCAGAGTGGTGGATTTTCCCGGGCGGACTACTCCATCCTCTGTCATATTCTGCACCTAGCAAGGTGTAGTCGGTTCAATTATGTAATAATATGGAAACGATCCCTAAAACCTCTCTGATATTTTTCAGCCGGGAAGTATTGAACACAGACATTTTAAAGGACTGGGTTTGTATTGTAAAGAAATCTCACCTCTTTCCCCATCATTTTTCCATAAATTAATTTTTATTCTCTTGTTATTATTTGTGTGTGCACTCCCATGTGCATCACACATATATGGAGTTCAGAGGGCAGCTTGCAGGACTCCACTCTCCCCTTCTACCATGTCGACTCTGGGGATTGAACCCATGTCGTCAGACTTGGCCATTGTTGGCCTGTTCTTGTCATTCTTGTAACCTCTCTTACACTGTCAGAGGTCATCCTTGTTCTGCTTTTCCTCTTTGCTCCTTCCTTTCTTTTGTTTGTTTGGGTTTGTTTGTTTGTTTGTTTTTTCGAGACCGGGTTTCTCTGTGTAGCCCTGGCTGTCCTGGAACTCACTGTGTAGACCAGGCTGGCCTCGAACTCAGAAATCCACCCTCCTCTGCCTCCCGAGTGCTGGGATTAAAGGAGTGTGCCACCACTGCCCGGCTGCTCCTTCCTTTCTTTTCTCCCTTTTCTTCTTTGTGTCTCTTCAGTGTTTATTACTAAGAGGTTTCTTTTAATATGTCATTCACCTCACTTTATATCCCATGAATATATTTTAACTTATTTCAGTTCTTGTTGTTGTTGATGGTGGTGGTGGTGGTGGTGGTGGTGGTGGTGGTGGTGGTGGTGATAGTGTAGGCTCTCACTGTGTTTCCCAGGTTGATCTTGAATTCTGGGCTCAAGTTCTCTTTCTTCCTCAGACTCCCAAGTATCCAGACCTATGGTTGTGTGCCAGCATTCAAGTGTTGGCCAGCACAGCCTGTGTACTTTCACTAGGTTCTGTTTTTGTTTTTGTTTGTTTGTTTTTGTTTTTGCAACTAGTTTCTTATTCAGCTGTAATATCTAGAAAGTTATAAGGAAAACACTTGATAATATTTTCTGGTTTTTAATGCTAAAATGCTATCACATAGTCATTTGTTTCCATCTTAAGGTGGATTTTATTGTGGTTCATTTATTTATCTCCATTCAGAACATTGGCTGAGAAATTAAGAAAACTGATCCAACATAATTATAAAGTGAATGGTTTATTTTGACTCACAGTTTTACAGATTCCAGCCCATACTTGAGTAGACCCATTACTTGTAAGGCCTCTGGTGTGGTGCCAGGATGTCAATGGCTGGAAACATTGAGTCGTAGAGAAGTCGTAGAGAAGACTTCAGGAACAGGAAGCAGAAAGAAAATGGAGAGGAATTGGGGTCCCACGGTCTCCTCTTCAAGGGCTTGTCCCCAGTGATATAAAGCTGTGTACCAGGCCACATCTCTCAAAAACTCCTCCCAATCCCACCACCCTAAGAGCCAAGTCTTTATCACATGGGTTTTCAGAAGACATTTACCATCCTAAACCATTGTACTACTTAAGCTTTATGCATCCCACCCACAATGATGGGAAAACACTAAAATAGGCATTCCATTTGCAGATGTGAGAAACAAGCAAGGAAGGAATGATTTTGAACTGCAAGGCAGACAGAATGAGATCTTAACGGCTTGCAAAACACCTCTTTATTCCTCTGCTCTCTAAGTGCCACTGTGGCTGAGGTCCCAGCTTCCAGGGACAGTGAGACACTGGGATTACTAGTCCAGCCCCTAAAGCTTTGGGACTTCACCACCCCACCCCACCACCCCCAGCTTTAGGTGGAGTTCTTCTGGCTTGCTAACAGTGAGGCGTGGCCCTTTAGAAACCAAGAAGAGGATGATTCACTTTCAGGGACATTCTTCCCTCCTCCTCCTCCTCCTCCTCCTCCTCCTCCTCCTCCTCCTCCTCCTCCTCCTCTTCCTCCTCTTCCTCCTCTTCTTCTTTCTCCTCCTCTTCCCTGCTTCTTCTTTTTGTTTCCTCTTATTTTCTTTGAGACAGGGTCTCATTATATAGCTCTGGCTGTCCTGAAACTATGTAGACCTCTCTGATCTGGAATTCACAGAAATAGATATACCTAACGGTGCTAGAATGGCAGGCATGCCACCATGCCCAGAGCCTTCCCGCACCCCAAATAACAGTGCCTAGCTACTGCTGTAAGAACTCCTTAGCACTTGTTTGCTGGCCATGCTAATGTATTAAGTGGTCCTCCAGTATATTTCAGAACTGTCTTAAAAACCTGCTTTCTTATGTTTATATTATGGACAGGCTTGGGATTTTCAAAATCTTTATATTCTAATTAGTTTTTGTTTAACAGTTGTATCTTTTAAGTTGTTTGTCTCTTCTTTAGGATTTTTAAAAATATGTATGAGTTGCTCAAATGTATGTCTGTGCAGCACATAAGTGCCTGGTGCTAGTGGAATAAGACAGTATCAGATTCTCCTTAAAATGGAATTATGGGTAGATATGAGCAGCCATGTGGGCACTGGGAATCAAAGACAGGTCCTCTGTAAGAAAACCAAGTGTTCTTAACCACTGAGCCATCTCTGCAACCTCCGTTTCTCTCCATTCATTTTACCGTGACAGCCAACTCAGACCTTCAAAACTTCTTGGAAATCACTTAGCTCGATATTCAATTCCTTTTCTTTTTTTCTTTCTTTCTTCTTCTTTTTTTTTTTTTTTTTTGGTTTTTTTTTGTTGTTGTTGTCTTTTTTTTTTCTTGTTTTTTTCGAGACAGGGTTTCTCTGTGTAGCCCTGGCTGTCCTGGAACTCAGTCTGTAGACCAGGCTGGCCTCGAACTCAGAAATCCGCCTGCCTCTGCCTCCAAAGTGCTGGGATTAAAGGCTGCGCCACCACTGCCCGGCCCAGTTCCTTTTCTTAAGTTCTACTTTCTGTAAGACTCAAGTACAGAAGCAACTGAGCAAAGGGCGTGGCTTCTTTGTGGAAGGGTGGCCACCACCCCAGACCTCAGCGCTGTGGCCTCCCTTTCCTCCTGAGACCTTGTCTGGCTGGCCTTCCTGCCCCTATTCCCACCACCCTTTTATTCCCCAAGCATTCCCTTCGTGTTCTCTAACACGACTGACAGCTCTCTGCGCCTGTCCACTTTTCTTTCTGAAATGGCTCATTTATAGTAATACAGGCCTTTCCAGAATGCACCTCAGACTACAGCCTTGTCCTAAACCACTTCCAGGATTCTGGATTAGAGCAGCAGCCTCTCTCCTTGGTACCAATAATAGTCCTGTATCTTGGGCTATGCTGGTGGCATGCCATAGATGCTAGCTTTTGAACATAAACATTTCTCAAGGCTCTGTGCTCTCCCATAGTGGAAGGCATGGGAAGCTCTCTAGGGCTATTTTTTATAAGGACAGTACCCAGTAATGAAAGTGTTGTCCTCATAACCTAAGCCCTGCCTGAGGTCTCACTTTCTAACACCGTTCCATTGAATGGTGGGATGCCAACACAGGAGTTGGCGAGCTGGGGACACAAACATCCAGTCGGTAGTTTCTGAGGCTCCCAGCATGTCTTGCAATGTACATAGGTCAATGATCCCCAATGTCAAGTCCACAGATGTGTCGTCTTCCACCATTCAGTTCTCGTAAACTGTGTCCCAGAATATCTTAGTCATCCACCTGTCATCGTTTTCCGTGTATGAATATTTTTGCTTTGCATGTATGTATGTATGTATACCCCGTATGTGTGTTTGTAGGTGGGCAGCATCAGATCCCCTGAAATTGGAGTTACAGATGGTTGCGAACCACCATGTGAGTTTTGGGACCTGAACCTGGGTCCTCTGCAAAAGCAGCAAGGGCTTTTAACTTCTGAGCCAGCTCTCTAGTCCCCTATTCAATCTTGTGACATTGGAAAACAACACTATAGTCTCTAGAGTTTGTGCTAGAAAAGAGAATTTAAAAGATATAAAATCACTTCATTTTTTCCCTCTATAGTCCTGATTGCCAAGGACTATCTCAAGACAGTGGCCATACAAAAAGGTCAAGGTGATCTTGTGGTTCTCATCTGTTCTTTGGAGAAAGCTGTGCCTACAGCCACTTGTGTGCCACACCTGAGTTAGGTTGCAGCTGTCTGAAGGACTTTAGAACAGCCCTTCTGCGTCCTCCAGTAACTGTCCTATTTTACCCTGGACTCAGGTCACATGTTCTAACCTTTGGCATCCTGCACAGGTAAGTCGATGGCCCACAGATCCATCAGATGATTTTAGGATTATCTAATAGTATTAATATCCTAGTTATCTGATGTGTGCAGATCATTTACACTGTGTCTTAAATTTCTTAAATCAAATTTCTCCCCAGAACTTTTTGTGCGTGCGCGTGTGTGCGTGCACGTTATAATTAATGTTCTGTGTTTCACACTCCATTTTACTCCTGCTCTCTCTGACCCGGTCAGTTTCTGAATGTCCCCTTTCTTCTGTGATCTTTCCCCATAGCGGCACTCTCTGGGTGAAGCTTTGCATAAGTCTATCAACAATGTAAGTGAGCGGCACTTACAGTTTGTGCACAAGGCATGTTAAACTTTCGGTTTTGCATAGCCACACTGCTTTGAAGCTTTAACTTTTACAAAAATAGACTTTGGCACACAATGCAAGACTTTTTATTTTTGTTTTTTGCATATGGGTACTAATGATATCTAAGTTTCAACTGTTCATTTGCGTATGTGCTTACATCTACCATATCATCTTATTAGGTGTATTTAATGATAAAGCTAAGCTAGATTTTCATCTTATACATAAAATTCATTATTTTAATGTTAACCTTGAAAGGCATGGTCATGTCCCTGAAAAATATTAACTAGTTGACTATCAGAAAAATGGGAATAAATGCAAAATATGGTATCTTTAGTTAAAACTTTATTTTTAAAGAAATTATTAATAGACTTTAGTTAAAAGGAAACAGTACTTGGGAAAGTTCATAAAATTTAAATACATTTTATATTTTAATGTCATAATTTTTAACACATGAGGTAAATCCCTTTCCTAATAGTTGGCAAAAGAATTATGTTTGACTTTTATGTACACACACGTGCAGAAGTTAAGCTTCAAAATAATAATTCATATGTTGCTCTTTATCTTTGAAGAAAAATAATGGGATTTACCTGCATATCAAATCCCACTAATACCTTGTCTGTCTTTATAAAATTCCAGAGCTGAATGTCTCTGAATGCGTTCCTTGGCTTGATACCGCAGGGCAGAGGTCAGTACATTTCTTCTGGAAAGGCCTGTGACGATGGGTGCCTTTCCTCAGGTAGTGGAGGATGAAAATATTAAATGTTGCCACTGCCTTTGCTGCTGTCCTGTGAAACGCTCACTAGAGTGTCAGGCAGCAGGGCAGCCATGTTCCCATGTACCTACTTACAAGCAGAATGTAATCTGCCCATGCCTTCCCAGGCAGATCACAGTTTGAGCCTATTTATGTCCTGTGAAACTTTGATACTTTCATTTTCTACTACCTGAGAGAAGTCAACTCTCCTATCAAATAAGTAAGTTAAAAAAATCAATATGATTAGCTTAAATTTCTTAATACGTTTTAAAATAAATGACTGGTATATTTATCCAGTCTTGATGAACAAGAAAGGCTACATTTAAACATTCTTGTTAACATTAAAATCACATAGCTTAGAGTAATAATTTTGACTTGATAATTTCAGTTTTCAGCATAATATCCAAATTTTTTTTGATGTATTTGCTTACTGGGATAAGAACCCAAATATAATGTGATTGTTGTCAAAATGAATTACATTGTATCTCAGAACATTTTGATGACATAACTATTCCCTTTAGTGTTTAAAAATATCCTAATTAAATAAAAACTAGATCATCGACTTAATATAAGTAAAAGTACGTTATTTTAAATATTTATTTGTACCTGGACGGGAACATCTTTGTACATTCCCTAAGGGAAAAATAGCATTAACTATTATAAAACAATCCTCATTTAATTAAACCCCCGATGTGACATCACAGTTGTCATTGGTCACCTTTCACCCTCATCCTGCATAACCAATCTGAACTGTTAGCATGCAGCACTGGGCAGGCAGATTTTCCTCACCCAACATACTCTGACTGGGCTTCCCAAGTGAAAGTTCATGCTTAGCAAGAGGTGACTCCTCATAGGCCATCCTTAAAAACATCAAGCGATTGCTAGTGCATCTCTTCTCTACAGATGCTTTCTAGTTTGTTAAGTTGAGAAGATAAAGAGGAAGGTAATTCATAGCATCTCTGGGAAAATTATGACGTGTCCCTGTGGCTCTTAATTGCTAACTTTAGTTTAGAATCTTCCAAGAAACCCCTTTCCTGGAATTGCCAAACAGAAGTTTTTCAGAGTGGCCATAATTCCATGGTCAGAAATATATTTTTAACTGAAATGTGATTTTATCACTTTCTTTCTCTGTAGAGTCTTTAATAATAGCAAATTAATATCTTAAAAAAGCATTAAAATATCTCAGCAACAATAATCTATAATTGTTCATGGAAATGTATGTAAGCCATTGGCATACTGATAGATTATTCTTATTGTTCTCTACTAGCCTAAGTTAGTTGTTTTTAGTGTTGTTTTCGATGCTTAAAAGTACCAAACTTCATCCTTTTTCCAACTAAGGTGGTATGACTTTCAATAATCCTGGTTATGTACCAGTGGTAAAAGAGGGGCCCATGTTTAAATGCCAGCAGAACCTGAAATGTGCTAACTGACATAGAAATGGAGAAAGGCAATAACCATTCCCTGCCTGTAATCATAGCGCTTGGGAGGAGAGGTGGCAAGAACAGGGGTTCTGGGCCAGCACCCTAGGATACAGGGCAACACAATTTTGAAAATAGAAAAAAGAACAGAGAGAAAATTCTGTACATGGTGGCCTACACCTATAAGTCCGAGACCAGCCTAGGTAATACAGTGAGACCCTGACTCATAAACTACAGGCAAACAAAGCAATAAAAAAGCGAGTCATGTATCTAAATACCATGTATACCTTAGAAATGACATTTTGGAGGGGAGAGAAAACATAAAAGCATAAACTCACTGTTCTCTCTAAAGGGGGAAAAATCACTTAACATCATCAAATAAAGCCCAGGGTGCATTGATCTTGAGGAGGCCACCCAGAGCTGGCTCTGTGAATCCTTCTTTGTCAACCCCTGCACCTTCATGACCTCATAGCCACAGTGATTTTTTTTCCCTCTGACACACTTGGGATATGTGTCCCCATCAGCGGCTTCAAGCAATAAATATGAAGGTTTATTTACAGTGTGCCCAGAATCCACCTAGAAACTTTGTTAGATAGGACATAAGTCACTATTTTATCAGATAGATTATCTATATTTGGTGAGAACTATCAGTTTATACTTGGTATACTTTTTTTATAAATCAAGCAAAACAGAATGTTATTCTATGGAGACTGAACTACATCTCCAGCCCGAGTCTCTATCTGACGCACTCCAGAGTGTATGGCAGATACAGTGCACACTTGCTTTGGTAATTAGAGACAAAGCTGTTGTTCAGCCTGGACCCAATTCTGATGCACAGAACCAGAATGTCAGAGGGTCAGGAGATTAACAGACAGTTAGAGTCCAGGCTCATTTGCAAGCTCAGACGGGCTAGCTCTTAAGGATAGGTCGTATATTTTGTGTGTTCTTTCACTCCAGTAATAAGGCTGAAGGAGGAGGGGATTAAAAACCCGACATCACATTAGAAACAAAGTCGGTAGGTTAATGTTGTGCCTGGTGTCCTGTCAGAGCAGCCACCTTAGCTTTGAAGAGATTACTTTCAGAGTTAATAATACAATCTATAGATTAGAACACTGTTAGTTACTAAGTGGCTAGATTCGTTCTGGTATTTACTCTGAGTAGCTTCCATATGCACATGGAAAAGGCCCAGGGCACGTGTGAAGGGCTCTCTTGGGAGGCAAAGCTTCCTCCTCTAAAATAAAGCACATATCCTAGTGTGTTTCCTCTTTGACATTTCTACAAGATTCTGTCTTTAACACTGTCTTTTCTAAAAGAGAGTCAAACGTTTCTTTTCAAAATCTATTAAGTGGTAGAGACTAGTGAACGGCAATTGACATCAGCACGGTTAAATTTTTTAAATTGTTTACAAAATATAGAACACGTTACTTGACTACACCTGCGTGGACTGGTAAAAATTTTAAAATAAGGATTAATTTTTCTGAAATGAAGATTCTCGTGATTCTTTAAAATAGGACTGGCAAGATGGCTTAGCAGCCAAGATCACTAGCTGTTTTCCCAGAGGACCTGTGTTTGATTCCGAGCACCCACATAGCAGCTCACAACCCTCTGTAACCCTAGTTACAGGAGATTCTTTTGACCTCTTCAGCATTGCATGCATGTGGTGTGCATAGACACAACAAGCAGGCAACGCACCCATATACATAAACATAAATAAACCTCTTTTAAAAGCTAATGGATAAAGTGTTCAAAATTGATAACACATAAAGATGCAAATCCCATGCAGGACTTATATATATATATATATATCTCTAATATAAATCAAAACAACTGCTGCCTCTCATTCACCATTCAACAAGTAACTCTGTAGATGTTCTATACTCTATAGCAATATTATTGATCAAGGTTGTCCAAACGTTAAATGCAGACCCATACTTGTTTTATTTTATGTTGAATTCAAGCTGCTTGATAGTATGATGTAGTTTCAATCTACATTAAACTCAGGTGCTTAAATAATTGCTATAAAACTTTAGTTCACCTCACACTGCTTTAGAACCTTAGTCTGTATTGCCCTGCTTTGCTCATCACCTGCCCTTTCTAATGGGATGCAATTTTCCCGTGAACTAAAGGCCGGATTCTTCACTGCTGCCTTACTAACACATTGATTTGCAACGCTGCAGTGCATGCTAAGGCTTTCTGCATATAAATCATGTTGCTGCTTTGAACATGAATGCAAATACTGGAGCGTTTGTGTGCTTCCAATATTAAGACTACTAAATAAGTATATTTGACTACTAATTGCATGGTGTCTCTCTGCCTATAATGTCTACTGCTTTCTAGAGTGTGTACATTCTGATATTTACTATACATTCTAAGTTGGAAAATAATTTTTTGGAGTTCTTCTAAGGTATAGTATATTATAGTGCACAGTCTTTAAGCTGGAGAAAGTTTAAACTGCTTCTATTTAAATGCATATATAATGTATGTGGCAATTCTTTTTACATTAAAGTTATTTCCTCATAAGCTTTGCCTTTAAATGGTGCAAGTCCAAGTCAGTCTGTAATCAGGTTAATAGAATATGATGCGGTGTGGTTCAGCTATCAAAGATGATATAATAAAATATGTGTGAGGCGGTGTTTCTCAACCTGTGAGTTACGACCCCTTTGGGATCACGTATCAGATATTTACATTAAGACCCATAACAGTGGCAAAATGACAGTTATGAAGTATCAACAGCAATAATTTATGGTTTGGGGTGGTCACCACAACAGGAGGTCACAACATCAGGAAGGTTGAGAACCACTGTACCAGAGGATAAGATCTGGAGCTCCTGGCAGCCCAAATAGTACCTCTGAGCAAAGCAAAACTTCATGCCTACTCTTTCTGGATGAACACGGGCTGTGCCAGGGCATATAGCTTAGAGGGAAGAGGGCTAGTTCAATTTTAGTCCCCACTAAAGAAACCTAGAGTGCCAAGGAAGAGCTTTGAGAATATCAGTGAAGGTTGTGCATGTGACACACACTGTCCCCCACTTTCCCATATGTGTTCTAGCAAGTTATCACCAAGGAAACACAAGGCAGTCACTAAGAGATCCATCCTGATGCTGAGACTCTACCTGTAAGAGGCCTTTTCTCTTGCAAGACCCCACTGGCTGGGCAGAGGAGGACTCTGTTGATTACAGATCGGTGTTCACAATCATGTTTAGTGCAGTTACATTTTATGCCTTGTCCTGTCTTTCTGGGCTCCCCTTCATAGACATTTCATCCTGGAGAGCCTTTCATAAAATTCTGAGCACATAAACTATAATCCCAGTCCACATCACAGTTTTGTCTGTTGCTGTGGTTTTTTTCTTCGTGGAGTTAGCTATGCTTGGTGGCCCACACCCATCACCTCTGAAGTCAGATAGATTGCTATAAATTCTAGGCTAGACTGGGCTGCAGAGTGAGACCCTGTCTCCTCAGACTTATAAGAAGTTGCATTGCCTGAAGTCAGAAACTTACAGTTCCTCCATTAGTCCCCAAATCTGTAAAACCTCTGAAACATGCCATTGTATACAAATGAATATTTCGTAAAATTTCAACAAATGGCTTCTTTGGAAATACATAATGACAGACCAAATATCTGTGTCAGTTGTGTTTTTCTCACCAGGACTTGACTATTTTCATGACGGTATGTGCTAATACCAAGAGTTGTCCCAAACTCTTCCGGTAGCTAATATTTCAGCCAAGCTCACTACCTAGACCTATCCCTGCTGCATTTAGCTTTCCTTGTTTGCCAGTGAGTAGCTCTACCTCCTTGCCTTCCTTTCCTGGTGAGGCCTGGGTCTTTCTCCTTTCTCTGGAGCTTTCTTTGAGAAACAGGCTGAGTAGCCTGTTCCTGACACCAATACATCAAGGAAAGTTGATGCTGGGGCAAAAATGGGGGGCTCCTGCTCACTGTAGAGTGCCCCCCTCTGTTGGCTTTGGAGGCCACAGACACGGTTTTACTTTGGTTTGAGTAGATGGTGTCTTAAGTTGTTTACGAGGCATATTTCACAACTTTTTATCTGGACTCTAAGTTCCTCTTTTCTTCAGACTTCTAGACTAAAACTGACTCACACCGTTTCAGGTTAGAATAACCTGTGGATATGAGCAGAAATGGATAAAATTAAACAGCATTTATATGTACATAATACACACACACCACACCACCTATGCTCTTTGTTCTTTGAAGAGACGTCATTTGAATTAAGACAGCCAGAGGTGATGCCTGACATGCTAAGGCTGATAGTTTAAAAGGAACACTAAATCACTTCCCAGTTCTTACCCTGGGCTTGGCACTCATCGTTCATGCATGGTAGCTTACATCTGCCTCTGATCTCAGCTCCAGGGTATAGGGTATGATGTCCTCTTCCGGCTTCTGTGGGCACGCTCACAAATGTGTGAAGGTGTGCACACACAGACACACTCACACATCAAATAGATAATAAGTAAATAACGACCTGACAAGTCTTTCAAAAGAGCAGGTCTTCAGTCCTCAAATAATCGTGACTAACAATTATTGTGTTGTTTCTTGTATGCCAGACGCTGCTGAGTGAAGGTGTATGGTATGGAAGTGCCCAATTCCCACACAGTGGTGAGGTACAGATACCCGCAGAGCTGGTGGCTCTTCTTTCTGAACCCACAGCCCTAATAACCACACTTAGTGCCTCACAGAGAAGCCATGTAACCTTTAGTGAATCTCCGAGCAACTTTACCTTACAATAGTGTTAGTTGCTTCCTGTTTCTGTTCTTATTATAAATGCTATGTGTATTGCAGCATTTTATTACAGCAGTTATAGATATGCATGATTTTATAAGCATTTGCAAGATAATTTCTGAAGACAGTCTTAAACTGGTGACAACTCAAGATCAGACTTTTGGGCTGGCAAGATGGCTCAGCATATAAAGTGTTTCCGTCAAGCCTGGCAACTTGATTCAATTCTTGTAGCCCACATAAAGATGGAAGGAGAGAACTGACTCCAGGCTGCTTCCCTTTGACCTTCACACACACATCCAATAATAATAGAAGCGTCTTTGAATTGGGTTTTTATTGAAGACTGTTTTTTAACTTAAGATGGTTGTTTCATCAGACCTGTTGACCTGCTCTCCTTCCCCTTGGGCTGGCAGTCTGTGAAGCACACCTTGTGTTTAGTCTCTGTTGCGTGTGTCTCTCTGGTGTAGATCTCCCTGCTCAAGCAGAACCTGGAGCTGCAGCTTTGCCAGTCGCAGACGTCTCTGCAGCAGCTGCAAGCGCAGTTCACGCAAGAGCGCCAGCGACTCACTCAGGAGCTGGAGGAGCTGGAGGAGCAGCATCAGCAGAGGCACAAGTCCCTCAAAGAAGCACACGTCCTCGCGTTCCAGACCATGGAAGAAGAGAAGGAAAAAGAACAACGGGTAAGGTTCCTGGGGCATATGTTCGAAGACCGTCCAAGAGATTGATGATAGTTAGCTTTAGATTTCTTTTTTAACGGTCTGTGGTCCATATGCAGGCACAGTGTGAGCCTAGCATTTGAAAATGAAATAGGAATCACCAGTCTCAGATTCTTAAGAATTACATTGGAACGCTAATATCCCCCCTCTCTTTAAAACATTACACATTGTCTTACTGAACTGTTCTCCAGGGTATGACACCCCCCCCCCGTAGAGGGTCACAGTACTTAAACATACATACTAATTGCCCAGAATAGCAGTCACATTAGAGTAGAGCTAACATTCTGTTTGTCTATCTGAACATGTCGCTGGCTCCTTGGCAGTTAACAGTTGTCACTGTTCTATTCATAGTGTGTTATTATTGTAATAATCTTTCATCAACAGTTTTTGAGACAGAGGCTCATGTGCCCGAGCTAGCCTTTATCTCACTGCGTAGCCCAGGCTTGATTTGAACTGCTGATCCTCCTGCCTCAGCTTCCTCAGTGCTTGGATTACAAATGTCTGTCACCACACTTAGATTTTTATCAAATTCTAAATTTGTTTTTACTCTGAGCCCACAAAAGGAGGAGGAGGAGGAGGAGAAGAAGAAATAATGAACCTACGGGATGATCTTTTTAATCATGGATTTTCCCCTAACATTCATTTTTACAAGAAATACAAGAAATATTCATGATGTAATAAAATTGGATGTTTTAAAATATAATTTCCTTATAATATAATGCCAAAACTAATAAAAAAAAATAACTGTGATAACTTAAAAGGAATTTAAACCAAATGAATATATTACTGTATCATTATCATATTCTTTAGTTTTTACTTTGTGTGCGTGTGAGGGGTGGGTTGAGAATGAGAGAGTGCATATACACTTGCACATGTGTATGTAGAGACCAGACGTTAATATCAGATGTCTTCCTCCCCTGCTCCCTTGTTTTGCTTGGTTTTGTTTTAATGAGATGCAGTGCCTTTCATGGAGCCAGGAGCTCACTGATTGACTAATCTGGCCAGTGAGTACTAGGGATCTTCCTGTCTCCTCCTCCCAGTGCTGTGATTACAGGCGTGCACTGCCCTGCCTGTCTTTTTAAATGGACGCTGGTGATCTAAGTGCAGGCCCTGGGCTAAGGAGATGTCTCAGTGGGCAAAATGTTTGCCACTCCACTGTAAGGACCAGAGTCCATGTCTTCAGAACTCATGTACAGCCATGCACAATAGTTTGCATCTATAATCCCAGTGTCCTTATGGTATGATAGAAGGCGGAGACAGGAAATATCCCAGAAGCTCATGGGCTAGCTAGTCTGCTGTGGCAAAACAACAAGGAACTGCCTCAAGATGGACTTCAAAGACCAACATCCTACATTGTCTTCTATGTATCCTGTCCCCCAGCACACGTAGAGAACATGTGTACATCCGCAGTGTATTCATGTTTGTGTATAAGCACATACACACAAATAAATCACCAAGCCCATGTCCTTAGGCTTACACAGCAAAAACTTGACTCACGGGACCATTTCCCACACCATATTGTATGTTAGTATCTCCTGATATCTCCAGACAGCTATGACTTTAATTTTTGTCCAGAGAGTGGGGTATTTGCATTTCATAGAAAATGCTATAGAAGGTTGACTGAGGTGATGTTTCATAACCCCCTCACTGTGCTTAGGCAAATCTAACTGAGGAGTAGAATTTGTGTCACTCTCTTAGTAACACCTCCCCTTCTGTCTGTGTGCACAGGATCTTTTATTTACCCCTCAGTTTTCGGTAATTTGTATCCTTAGCAACGTTAGAAAATGATTTCATTTGAAAACCGCCTGAAGCTAAAGGTCTGTATTTCCAATTTCAATGAAATGTGTCGAGCCAAACTGATTTCATAATTAATTGTTTTCTACTGAATTTGTTGCTTTATATCTTGAGTTTTATGAAAATGAACTAAGGCGGCTTACACTTCTTAATGCCTAGGCTCGTGAACCATTTCTACTTTGTTTGCTGTATTCTCACATAATAATGTAATTGGCTTCCCCTGTGTAGGCTCTGGAGAGTCACTTACAGCAGAAGCATTCTGCAGAGCTGCAGTCACTGAAAGATGCGCACCGAGAGTCCATGGAGGGCTTCCGAGTGGAGATGGAGCAGGAGCTTCAGACGCTCCGGTTTGAGTTAGAAGACGAAGGAAAGGCTATGCTTGGTACTGTGGGCAGAATTATAACTTTGCCATGTTTATTTGTACATTCCTCCATTGTAAATGTCAACAGAAAGCATCAAGTTGTATACTTAAAGCTTGGAGCATCCAGATGCCTGTCTAAGCGAGCCACGGACTTTACTTGATGCTACTGTGTGAAGAGGCAAGGAAGGTAGACTAGAGTGGGTCAGCGTCATGAGAAGGTCATGCTCATAAATGTTTGTCTTTCTTCATGGAACTAAATGGAGGCAGGGCACTTAAGGATCCCAGAAATTGGCCACTGGTCAGTACCCCCAAACACCCACCCATGCACCCCAACTCACACATCACATGCATGCACACCACATGCATGCACCACACACATGCATCCCCATGTCTTCCCTCACACATGTGCCCACATCCATGTACCATGCAGTCACACCCACACCCACACCCACACTCACGAGGGCACCCTGAGTTGCCATTTTGCAATCTACTATCATTTGTTTGACATGTGACCGTACATCAGGTATACTGATAAGAGTATCATAATATCTCATTATCGTTTTACTTTACATTTCCTTAGTGGATAATGATATTGAATATTTTTCATGTTCTCACCAGCTTCATGTCTTCCTTTTTGGTTGGATTCTTCATTGTTGATGCTGAGTTTTAGGTGTTCTACTTATTATTCTAGATCATAGTCTTGTGTCAGGATCCTTTGGGTCTGTTTACCCGATCACTCTCATGAGAATACCCTTCCTGAGGTCACCACTGACTTGAGCTCTCTCCACTGACTGGCTCTCATCTCATTTTCTCTATATGCACATTGGGCCACTTTTGCTCTTGGTCTCCATGTTACTATGTATTCTCTCTGTAATGATTTTTTTTATCTGTTCCCTTTACTTTCGTGGGCCAGACCAGGTTCATGTATATCCATTAAATACTCTTTTTCTTACGATTCAGTTCGAGCTTTTTTTGTTTTCCTTTAGCCTTTTCTTCTTTAGCTACACTCACAGCTTTAGCAATGCACACTCTTGTGCTAGAGACTCCAAATGGGTGTTTCTGGACCAAGCTTCTTGTTTCCACATATTAAATTAGTATTTGTTGCTACATGTTGAGACATTGATTTTTTTAAATAGATCTTAAAATACGATCTTCTCATCTCCCGGTTGTCCAAGGTCCATCTCCATCCCTGTACTTCCCACTCTGATGAACAGTGTTGATTTATCGAGTTGTCAAAACTGGGGAATGGGAGCAGCTTTTTTTATTCCCACATTCTGCCTGTGAGTTCTTCTTAAATCCTTTTTATGCCTGTTTCCTCTGGTTGAGCCCTTCCGACATACTTACACCAAGGCCATATGATTTCTTTTTCTGTTTATATTTATCTTATGTGCATAAGTGTTTTGCTTATGTGTCTGTGCAGTACACGCATGCCTGGTGCCCTCAGAGGTCGCAAAAGGATGTTGACTCCTCTAGAATTGGAGTTTCGGACAACGGTGAGCTGCCATGTGGGTGCTGGGAACCACACCTCGTTCCTCTGCAGGAATAAATGTTCTTAACCACTGAGCCATCTCTCTAGGCCTTCTGTTTTTCTTTGAAAGATGTTATCATAACCTTCCTCCTCACCTCCTTCTCACAGTTGTCAGCGAAAACTTTGAGATGTTCATACCTCACACCAGACTTGACTCTTTAAGTCTATTCATGGTTCCTCATGACAGTACCTGGCAAGTTTTTCCACTAAAGAAGCCCTTAACACCAGGAAAAACTGGACTCATGTTCTCCACGAAGACCACAAGAGGAGCTTAAGTTGGCCGACTACAATCAGGGGCAGCATCTCTTCCAGTAGATCCCATGTTTTAGCCTCAAAATCCAGTTTGCCATTTACTCACATCTCCATAGTAACATTTTAAAATGTTTAAGTCCCAATCATATTTAAGGAAGCATCACAGTGAGCCTGGCATTCTGTTAGAGACACAGTAGCTCACAAACCAGTTTGAGAACCACATCCCTAAAGGTTTAAGTAAAATCTATGCAGGTCCCATTCCCTTTCATGTCCCTGTGTCCCCTGTGACCTCCTGCTGCACAGACGTCACAGTTGTGGAACAGACTGGGTTCTGGCTTTTCTTGTACATTCTTCCTCTGTGGTGAAAGCACCCTCTTCTCCACTCAGGAGCCCCAATTCAGTCCCTCCATCTTGTAGACTGAGTCTCCGTGACAGTCTCTCTGTAATCCACCCCAGTCACTGACTCCCAGGAACTTGGGCATTTTTACCATTGAGTTTTCATTGTCCACTGAGTTCCCTGGCATAGTGTCTTTGCTCCTGGCTTGTGAAGGTACAAAGACAGTGTCAAATCTTATCCTTAACTAGGATACTTTGGTCATTCCATAAATGTTTGTGAGGTGTGTGTGAAATATTAATTCCAGGGCCAGGCATAATGCAGGCCTGTAGCTCCGGTCGGTATGTGGGAGATAGATGCGGGAGAGTCCAGATTTCAAGGCCCCAATTGCATAGTTTGCATGGCCAAACCAGCCTTGGCTTTGCGAGATCCTGTCTTTAAAAAATAAAAATAAAAATAAAAAACTCAATTCCAAACTCTACTGCATGTGATGACTGACCTCCCAATCATTAAGAGTGTTTATCAGCCAGAATTTTGCATGGTCTAGGGACATTGTGGAAAAATTCCTACTGGGAGAAAAGTTGCCTTCTAAACATTTGTCACTGTACAATTCTAAATGACACATTATTTTAGTAATACCAAACAGTAAAGCATTTCGTCTCCACTTTGTCTTCAAACTGAAATCACAAAAGAAATACCCACCTTTGTCACTTAAGCTCTTGAGCTTTTTCACCTCCTCAGCAAAGCTAAGCAGATTCCAAATACATAATAGTTTACGATAGTCTATATTACATTCACCAGTGTCCTAAGTTTAAGTTATATTCTGGATCTTTTCTAAGCCCTTTCCTTTGTGTTCCAGCTTCCTTACGTTCTGAACTAAACCATCAACATGCAGCTTCAATCGATTTATTACGGCATAGTCACCATCAAGAACTGGCAGCAGCTAAAATGGAATTAGAGAGAAGCATAGACATCAGCCGAAGGCAGGTAAGTGCGATCATTCTGTGCTGACTCCTTAGATCTGGGTCTTCAACTCTCATGCTAGGAACGGTACCTTGTAATAGCTGCTAATTGCACATGGATGAAAAATTTTCTTTCTTCAGAGGAAATGAGCAACCCTACTTTTGTACACCAGTTCTAAAATTACATTTTATTTTATGTCATTTGATTGAATATTTTGCACTTTTGTTTGCATCTTAGAAAAGTAAACAATGAGATACGACACCTGTCAAGGGTAAGGTCAGCGCTATTCAACAGGACTAGCCAGGACAACACATCATCCTGTGTCTGGGAGGGCCATTGTGGTAGTTGGCAGCCACATAGCCCAGGTTTGTCTAATACACCCAGGAACCTACATTTTCAATTTTATGTAGTTTAACTTAACCAAATTGAAGAGTCACATTGGATGACACAACCATACAGAAGGAGTAGGTCCTCAATAAGACAGATCACTCATATTCCCAACATATTAATTAGCCACTGCTGCTTATTCTTTTTAAACTTTGCTCTTTGGCCCAGCATACTTTCTTCTGATGTGATAATCTGTGATCATGGAGATGTGTGTTCATGGAAGAATGCAACAGTAGGCACTGTGCAAAGAAAGCCGCCGTTGGCTCATTAGACCCGCAGCTTTTACTTAGTTGGTTCTCCCATGTTTGGTGGTCAGCCTGGAGTTGCTCTTCATTGCTAGGACGTTTTAAATGAGCCACCTTCTAACCACAGAGGGAACTTACTTTTTTCAACTGTCCCTGCATTAAAGTTGACAATGTCTACTTTGCAGAATTTGGTAGAAAACACTGACTTACAGCAAATCCTTTCTAGATGGACAACTGTGAAAGCAGCTGAAGTCTGCCTTTCCAGATCATGGAGTCTGTGTGTGTGTGTGTGTGTGTGTTGGAGACCTCCCTAGATGAAAAGCCCTTTAAGACTAAAGGACCATGGTGCCAGCAGGTTACAAGATCTATACAACTTACTAAGAGACCCGTGTTCTATTCTTGGATATATATATATATGTATATGTATATGTATATGTATATGTATATGTATATGTATATGTATGTACATAATCAACCTGAAATTGATTATAAACTGTCTTGGAAAAATAAGCTCATAAGTAGTGATCTCCTCATTATAAAATGAGTGACCTAGGCTTGCCCAATCTTTTGAGTCCCTTACAGCCATGACATTGCAACTATATCCATGTAAGTACTTCTTAGCTAGATGGAAGGCAGACGACCTTGAGGTTCTCTCATTTTGAGCAGTTCAGTTTGGTTCTGAAGCCTTGTCAGAATGATTACACTGTGTATTCATAATTGTCATTTTCAGTCTGTCATATTAGTGCAGATAGCAAATGTGTAGAGACCGTGTTGCGTCCCGTGTTTTCTTGCAGAGTAAGGAGCACATGTGTAGAATAAGCGATCTGCAAGAGGAACTGCGGCACCGGGACCACCACATCACAGACTTGGATAAGGAGGTGCAGCACCTCCATGAAAATATAAGCACCCTAACAAAAGAACTGGAGCTTAAAGGGAAAGAAATCCTCAGAATACGGAGCGAATCCAACCAGCAAATGAGGTATGCCAGTACTTACAGCAGAAGATGCATTGTTGTCTAAACTACTGGAGAACGCTTAGTAATATGTCCCTATTTCTGTGACTAGTGCCCTCTCCGTAATAATATACTTTACTATGTGTGGTGGGTATGAGATCATCTGGAAAGTAAAATGTCTGCATTTTAATGTTTATTCATTAACTTTGGAAAATGGCCAGAATTAAAGATTTTTAAAGTTTTGTTAGAAAAAAGCATTAAAGGAGACGAATTTTAACACTAACCAGAAGCCCATAGCAAACTCCCATAGCTTATCTTAAGCTGTTTACATTAATTTCCCATATAGTATAACAAAACGGGGCGATTTCAAATCTGGTAGAACATAGACGTTTTGAAAGCTTGACTTCAGAATAACATTTTCTTAACTAAAAATAAATTAAACAGGTTGCATGAACAAGATTTAAACAAGAGACTTGAGAAAGAGCTGGATGTCATGACAGCAGACCACCTCAGAGAGAAAAATATCATGCGGGCAGATTTTAATAAGACTAATGAGCTACTCAAGGAAATAAATGCAGCTTTACAAGTGTCGTAAGTCATATTGCATTCAAGAAAATTCATGTGTGGGTAATAAACTGAGGAGCACTGTGCCTAAGCTCAGCCTAACTGTTGGAATCTATTAAAAACGGCGCTTAGTGAGGAAGGCGTAAGTACTGTGCTTGGATGTAATTGCAGTGTGATGTGTGTGTTCTTTAATTAGGATAAGGCCATTGAGTGATTTGTTTCATTTGCTGCCACAGCTGCAGGTCTGCTAAGATAATACACATCACACACACACACACACACACACACACACACACACACACCATTGGTACATGGCTTCCGTGATGACGTCTCAAAGTGTGTTCATTATAGAACGTGAAGTTATTAGTATATTATGAACAATAGAAATTCTATAAGCCTAGGCATGAGTCAATACATATTTTACAACATTCAAAGCATCCTTCAAAACAAACATACATTAAACAATGTGTGTCCATTTAGTTAGTGCCTAGTAGATAGGAGGGATGGAAAAGAGCAAAGACTTCATTACCTCTACTTGGGTACTGCTTGAATTCCTGCAGTTAGCATTTAAATGGTTTTTTTTTTTTATTTAAAAATCTATAAATTAAAAGGATTACAAATAAAGTTATCACTCAAATTTAGCAACCCCATTCTTCAAGTAAAAAATCTGTATGAATTTCTGGATGATCATTAAGATTTATAGCCCCTTTCTTTCCAGGATCTTTATAAACTGCTGCAGATGACTCACTTTGAATTAGTCTGTCTCTCTGACCCAGCCCCTGGGCTGGTTTAGGGCATCTTAGGTTTCATCTGCTCTAAGCTGCTGCTAATGTCTTATTCACTTTTCGAATTATCCAGATACCTCAATAAAGTAACAATGAAGTCACTACCACTCCCCCCACCCCCGAGGGTCAGACTGTCGACTTTGCTGGGTGGTCTTCTGCATCTGTGCTATCATACCTGTTTATCATACCTGTTTACCTGGCTCGGATGTAGAGGCCATCTTCTATCTGCATCACCTCTTAGCCTCAGCAAGTACTCCATGCATCGGTGCAACCGCATGGAGACACACTCAGTAGCAACAGCTCCCCGGCTGCTGGTTTTCACTCGAGTGTCCTCTGGAATAAGGCACTCTTTCTGAAAGACACATGTGCCCTGGGCACATAAATGGGCATATACTAATCGGTCATGAATAAGTTTTGTAAGGGTTCCCACTTAGTGAAGTTACCCATAAAATGCAGGAAAAAAATCATTATGTCCACAAACTTAGTGATGTGGTTTTTGCTTTGATTACAGTCAAGCTTTAGATTGTTTTTTTTCAGCCACTGTGAACTCGTGCAATATGGCAGAGCATGCATACAACATGCTTGGTGACAAGCAGATAAAATCAGCCTGGGAGCCACGGCTCTCACATTCCCTGGCCTTCGTATATACCAGGCAGACCTGTATATATGAAGTATATACCACGTATGTACCTTGGCTCCCTTCTTCATATCCTGAAAGAGCATATCCACACAAAGAACAGCCTGTGTTTGTCTGTGAGTCCTGACGTCTCCTTAGGAATATTAATTTACAACATGGAAAGGCCGTGTGTTTATTTGGACCTTTATTATTATTATTATTATTATTATTATTATTATTATTAGCTCCTTATGAAATTTTAACAGCTAGCAAATGTTAACTCAATGTTTCTATATTTTGATCTTTTGATAACTGAAGAATTATATTACTGGCAAGTAAAATATTTTGCCTTCTCTTTTAGGCCTGGCATTTCTTTTATTTTTTGCCTTGGCTCCACAGTAACAGTCACATTTCTCTTTTTACCTGCCACCATCACATCATTATCCTTTAGCTTTAGGTCGTCACTTGTTTAATGAAAGACAACTTCTACACACTTACTTCTGACGGATAGTGCCCCACAGGTTTTTACATGGTAACGGAAATGTTCTGTATTGACCCCTGCAACTCTAGTAGCTATGAGCAGTAATGACCACTTGAAGTGTAGCCAGTGTGACTGAGAACTTAACTCTAATTCACCTTAGTTAGTGTAAATTAATAATAACAGCCTAGAGTTACCCAACTGTGTTTGTTATAAGCTGCCCACACCTCAGCTTTGATGCTTCAGATTCAGGAAGCCCTGGTGAATGACTAGAGAGCAGAGAGAGGGGGACTGCAGAGGTCCATGAGTTAGCCTAAGGACCAGAGTCCTTACAGTGCTGAGGAAACTCTGGAGCAGCTGGAAGCTTCTCTCCTCCCTTCTGCTCCAAGCCCTGTTGAACTCCTAGGGAGGATGGGGAACAGGTTTAAAGTCGTGTAGAAATACGACCAGAGTCTTGGTGTCTTTGAAATGATTGTTCGAAATTGTACTCTCTAGTGCCGAGTATTCAGATCCTCCTAGAGCTTCATGGAAATTTGATTGTCTTACTATTTTTCCCAAAAGAACCTAATATTTAGCCAGGTGTAGTGGTGGATGCCTTTGATCCCAGGGCTGGGGAGGCAGAAGCAGGCGGATCTCTGTGAATTCAAGGCCAGCCTGGTCTATAGAGTGAGTTCCAGGACAGCTATGGCTGTTACACAGAGAAACCCAGTCTCAAAAAAACAAAACAAAAATCAAAACAAAACATAGCATCTAATTTTTAAATGTATTGAATTTCATTTGTTTTAAAAACAAGCAAGACCTAGAACATAGCTCAGTGGCAGAATGCACAAGACACTGGTTTGATTGCCAAGACCCCAAAAGGGAAGGGAAAGAACATGGTTAATAAATGAGAGAACAGGCTACTCAATCTTGCCTAAATGAAATTTTCCATAGGTAAAGAAAGTTTAAGTGAAATAAAAACTGTCCCAGTAGCTTGGGATCCAGAAATATTTATTGTATAAAGCAATTAGTGTTTGTCCTTTTAGTTTCTATGGGTTTGTTACTTGTTGGTTTGTTTTTGGAACATGGACCTCCGGTGGTCCATGATGCTCTTGAATTCTTGCCTTCCCTGTTCCTACCTCCCAAGTGCTGGGATTACAGATGTGGGCTACTACACCTGGCCAGAGACTACTTTGGTTGTGTAGGTTTACTTTAAATTAGCACCTCACCGTACTGGAACAAAAAAAAAATATTATTCATTTATGAGAGAAATGTCAGTTCCGCACATAGATATCAGGTAGACCAGTTCTTCCTAACTAAAAAGATGCACTCTGCCATGCTAGGTTTTGAATTCTTACCCTCTAAAACTCCGATGACTTTGAAGTTGATTGGCCTTCGCTTGTTTGTTTGTTTGTGTTTTGTTTAACCACTCAGGCTATTTTCAGAAGCTGTGAGGACAACTGGAATGAGTAGTAACCTTCTTAACACAAATCAAAGTCTGCTCGGAAATTATAAGAGAAATCCAACAGCAAAACGCTTCAGTCCTCTATTTTATTTATAAATAACAGAATATATAAAATGTAATCTCTGGGCTACGTGTGTCCCGGTGATGCTGTTGTTTAGGTCTGCAGTCTCTAGTCATTGATTTTCTTGTCAGATGGGTCTCATAAAGCAGCATGAGGTTATAATAACGCGGGCGATTTCTCTGTGTAGTTTAACGTGGACTGTGTTGTTTAGGAGCTGTGGGCAACCGACCTGTGCACACTCCCTACCCCACCCCACCCCACCCCCTCCCTCCCTCCCTCCCTCCCTCCCTCCCTCCCTCTCTCCCCTCCTCCTCCTTCTTCCCCTTCTCTCTCTCTCTCTCTCTCTCTCTCTCTCTCTCTCTCTCTCTCACACACACACACACACACACACACGGGGGGGGAGGTATATGGATATGCTTGGTGAGAGTCCTTTCTATTCAGCCCTTTGTATTACTTTTAATGACAATCTGAAAACTCAATGAAAATAAATCTGGATCCCTGCTTTGCTCACAGACCTGACTATTATGAATTAGGGTCAAAAGCATATTTCATAAAAGTCATTTAAGAAATATAGAACCAGCCCTGGGGGTAGTGATGTACACCTTTAATCCCAGTACTCAGGAAGCAGAGAGGTAGGCCCCCTGAACTCTGTGAGTTCGAGGCCAGCCTTGTCTACAGAGCTAGTTTTAGGACAGCCAAGGCTATACAAAGAAACCATCTTGAAAAAACAAAAACAAACACACACACACACACACACACACACACACACACAAAACAAAGCAAAACAAAACAAAAACAAAAAAAAGAAGAAAGATAGAACCAGAAAAGGATCAGAGGTTAGCTGGGAGTATTCTACTGAGCTGTGGAAAACCACTGACTAATGTTGTCTTGAAGTGGATTTGGGAATGGTACCAAGTTCCTTCCTAGTAGAAAGTTGGATGAGATCCTTGTAGATTTCTAAGTTCTACCTGGTTCATAATAGTCTCTTGTTCTCTCCTTTAATGCTTTCCTATTTGAACTATAGATTGCTTCTTGTTAATAATACTGTGTCTTCATTATTATCTAGTTTTTATTAAAATTGTTGCTGATGTAAAGGTATGTTGTGGGGAGAATTAGCTTATAATAATGGAGGTAAAGCTAGGTACAGTAGTGCACACTTAATCCCAGTACTTAGAAGGCAGAGGCAGTAGATCTTTGAGTTAGAGACCATCCCGGTTTACATAGTGTAAACCAGTGTGCAAGCCAGGGCTACATAATGAGGCCCTGTATAATAATAATAATAATAATAATAATAATAATAATAATAATAATAATTCAACTAAATTAAAGCATACATTTGAGCAGGGGAGATCTTTTCTGTACAGCAAAAGGAGATTCCAAAACTGTAGATGATTATTCTAGAATCGCTTTACTCTGTTTAACTTGCTCATCATTCTATAATGAAAGCAAATAAGGCTTTGCATCTAGGGTGGGTTTGGCTACAGGGTCTATCAGCTAGTTAGGAAGTAGCACCGCCGCATCCATGGTGCTTTTAACCATAACACAGCACTCTAGTGACATCTTGTGGCTGCTTCAGCACATAGCCCTTATACCTTTTTTCTGTCATTCTCTCTCACATAAGATAGTATAATCTTAGCAGTGTGTGTAAATACTTACATTACACTGTATGTAAATACCACTTAATGAGTTGGCCCACAAGAAAATGTGATTTTTTCTTCCCTGCTGTGCCTTGTGCAATTTGTTCTCATTGGTTGATAATGTAGAGATTTAAAACTGCATTCCCCATAAACCGAGACAAGAGGGTGTCATTCATGTGTGTCTTCTGTTCGCCCTTCCTTCTATCTTTTCTCGTTCCTTATACGTGTCATGTACCTCACCACACAGCATGGTGTTGATGGTAACCACTCCAGATAGTACCCGACCCGAGCTTGTAAAGTTTGTGTCATCTGGCTTCTCAGCTCCTTCATCAAAGCACACCTCACCTCATTCACACATGGGTTAAAGTGGATAAACCTTCCTAAACATAACCCATGGAGCACTTAATGGCTCTTGAGGCAATCACATTATCATGCTTGCAAGTCTTAACGGTAAATCTGTGTGTGTAACTGGATTAATTGAAGGATGCCAGTGTTTTTTACAACAGGATGTTGTCTGAGTTGTATTGGAGAGATAAAGGTTTTCTTGTTTACAGACTAGAAGATATGGAAGAAAAGTATCTAATGAGAGAATCTCGGCCAGAAGATGTACAGATGATTGCAGAATTAAAATCCCTGCTTACAGAACGAGACCAGGTCATAAAGAAACTCATTGTAAGATATTCTGCTTTTAGTACAACTGTATTTGTAATCAATAGACAATGGGAGATGTACAGATGATTGCAGAATTAAAATCCCTGCTTACAGAACAAGACCAGGTCATAAAGAAACTCACTGTAAGATATTCTGGTTTTAGTACAACTGTATTCGTAATCAACAGACAATGGGAAAGTAGTTTTGCATAATGCTAAATGAAAATGGGAAGTAAAATCTGTGTATCATAGTCACCTTTGTTAAACGATAATTTCACATTTAAATTTGGCATCAGAATAAGGGAACTTTACCCTTTTCTTCAGTGTTTTTATTGAAATAGTTTTAACACATACTAAGTTTTTAATAATATGTCTTTACCGCTTAATAGTTAACATCCTATTGGTATATACAGGGATGCATATTATACACACAGCATTAGAACTAAGAAAAATCTGTTAACATGGCCGTGCATTAGACTGCACTATCAACTTACCCCCTTTTGTTATTGTTTTTTTTTTCTTTTTTTTTTTTCTGAGATAGTTATGCTATGAAGCCCTTAAAACTCACAGCAACCCACCTGCCTCAATCTTTGAAGGGCTGGGATTACAAGCAGGCATCACCATGCTTGGCTCGAATGAGTCATGTTAATTTCCTAAAGTGTGTTTCACCAAACACCGATCCAGAGAGATATTGAGGCATCCAAGTCCTCAGGAGGCTGGGCTGGTAGGATCTGGGCTTTGAGGGAAGCCTGAGCGTCATATCAAATTCAAGAGTATCTTGGGATGCGTAGCAAGAACCTGTCTCAAGAGAAAAAAGCAAACAGACAGGTTGAAAGATTTTGTGGTCCCAGCCTAAGAAAAGATGTGCTCTATCAAGGGAGTCAGTGATGATCAGCATCAGGGCACTCAGAAGAATTGGTGGAAAAAAACCACGACTCTAACAGTAAATATTCTGTCTAAATTAGAACCATGATTACTGAGAATTAAAAAATTATACAGATGTTTGAAATTTTATAAAATGTTTCAGAATTTTCTAAAATATATATCCTGGTCAGTAATTAAAATGATGCTGTTCATTGTCACTAATAAATCATAAGTAAAAATAACGCTAATCTACACATTCCTTGATTGCTTTAATTACAATCTTTGGATATTTGCACGTAACAGCACAAGACCAGTATTCTGATATCCTTTAAAATGTATTTTCATGATTTAGAAAAATACATCTGTTCTCAAGACTGGGAAGTTCTTTTTGAAACTTATAAAGTTCCTTTTGAGACCTGTAGGGTAGATTAGGGATCTTAGAGGCAGCCCAAGAATAGGCTGTGCCATTTCCTGTGGCTTGCAGTCTGCTAAGCACCCAGTTTTCCAAGCCTGCTACATATGTGCATAGCTCTACCCAACAGCAGCAGACTCATGGAAGACTGCTGTTTCATTTATGAAGTGAGCAAGCATAGCAAGTGTATTCATCTGTGGTCTACAAGTAGTATTTATTCCTCCAGTTACTACTTGGAATGTTACAGATACAACTGCATTTATCGTCACCAGAGGGCAGATTCAATATTGTAACCAGGGGCAGTTCTACACTCTTTCTACAATAGGGCAGTTCCCTGCCCCTCATGAGGTATGAGGGGCAAGACAATGTAATGTAAATGAGAGTCGGTGGAAATGAGGAGAGTCAGAAAGGGTCTACTCTACTAGGTTACACTAGAATCAATGCCAGTCTGAACACAGCCATCACTCTCACCCATACTGCTCTATCTGCTGTAGCCTTCCCAGTCTGTTTGTTAAATTAATTAACACGCCTTACTTATTTCTCAAAAATGAAAGGTTTTATCTCTGTAAGGGCCGCTCACTTTTCCATTACGCTGGGTATAATACACCACTATCTCAAAGAAAAGACCAGAAGAGATCAAGTCCATTTTCAGGTACTGAAGAATAATACATAGTAATGTCATAATTATATAAATGGAAATCAGCCAAACATGTAGGTTACAAAATCTCTTAGGGTCAGAGTCTGGCCCTAGCGGCCCTAACACAGTGGGCTTGGCCACCCACTCTCAACAGGCCAATTAAACAGACAAGTAATATTGAAAAGTAGAAAAGGGAAATGTATCACATGAGACCACAGTGTGAAGAGGTAGAAATGAGTTCCCTGACCGTCTCCCTTGAACCCCAGTGCCCATCTTTGGGGTCCTGACATAAGGCTGAGGTTTAAATGGCGAGAAAGAGATATGCATAACTTAACAGTCCTGGCCAAGATATGGTCTTGCCCATCTTCACTGTCTTAGCTCTAGTCTCTCCTTCAAGGCAATCTGACAACCTGTCAGGACTGTTTGAAATCCTGTTTGGCGGCAAGTTCTCCGTCTGTCTGGCATCTCTGCCTTTTCCTTCTCTGAGCCATGAAAAATTCCAATTTGTTGGGGACTGTTGTTAGTTACAGTATTCTGGTAGCCAATAAAAGAAGCATGTGTTTCTTCAGGATTGTCTTCATTCCTGTCAGTACAGTTGTGTGTACACAACACCTCCAGTACATGTCATACCCACTCAGATGCCACAGTAGGTACCACAAAGAGACAGGACTTTAGTAGGTCCTGTAGACAGGAATGAAAGAGTATTAAAGGGTGTAGTCAAGTTCCTAGGCCCAGGGTTTAAAAGGTGCTAAAAAGTGACCTGCTAGCTACATTTGAGACACTGGCAATCAAGCCTAGAGATGTTTAAACAAAATATATAAGCCTTTATACTTCATTAAGTATTAAATATTTTAATGAAATGGCACTCACACATTTTAAGTTTGCAAATCTATAATAGAAAATGTTGAAAGGATGTTTATAATTCTTTTGCATAGGAGGATAATAAATTTTACCAGCTGGAATTAGTCAATCGAGAAACTAACTTCAACAAAATATTTAACACAAGTCCTACAGTTGGTGTTATTAACCCATTGGCTAAGGTATGTGCCATAGATGCCGTGAAGTAGGGTTGTTCTTAAAACCCGGAGAGGAATGGGCTCATGGGAAACAAGCAGCTAGGTTAAAGCTGCCCAAAATGTCTTCTGAAGCATAACAACCTCCTGAAGTTTGTTACTTCTTTATTTGTTCAATTCAGAATGAGCTACTCACTTCTTGGTAATTTAGATCCTTCAAATATTGTATTTATGTTGAAACAGTTTGGCCCTACCTTTACATTTTCCATATTCCTAAAGAAAAGGAAAGCTCTGATGCAAATTAGTTTGTCACTTCCTTATTGAGCACAATCCTCTGTGCAGTCCAGAAAGACTCCAGCCCCAGATGCCAAGCCAGTCTTCCTAGCTGCAGGCCTCCCAGCGTAACTAAAGGTGACCCTGTAAGAGTCACTTTTCCCATTTGTGAATGTTGTTGACAATTTTAAGTATGGCCTTCTCTGATTCTTTTTTTATTCTCTCAGAACAACTGTGGGAAAGCCTTGAATTAGATCTGACTAACTTTTATCCGTCATTGTCCCCTGCCCACACAGCCCTAGTGTTTAGGCATAGTGCATACTCAATAAATGTGTTAACGTCATCATACTTCTTTAAGTTAAAATAAACTATTCTGTAATTAAATCAAGTAATGACAAAATAAGTGTATATGCTGATTTCACATGGATTATGAATCTCTTAGGAGAAATTAATAATATAATAAAGCTTCTGTTAAAAATGTTTTTAAGCTGGGCCGTGGTGGTGCACGCCTTTAATCCCAGCACTCAGGAGGCAGAGGCAGGCGGATTTCTGAGTTCGAGGCCAGCCTGGTCTACAGAGTGAGTTCCAGGACAGCCAGGGCTACACAGAGAAACCCTGTCTCGAAAAACCAAAAAAAAAGCTGTTTTTTTTTAATCCATATTTTATTGCTTCAGATTGTGCTGATTTCTGCTAGGTCCTTATCCAGAAATTTTATTTTCCAAGTTTATACAATTTCTCTGCTTAGAATCCCAAATTTACTCTTTCTCCATCGGACTCTACACATTGAACTTAATGTTTTGCAAACCAAAAAGCTATAGCTCTATCTTTAGAATTTCATAAAGAAAGCTCTCCCTAAATAATTGAATGGGTGGACAGAATTAATTTAATGCTGAGTTTGTTGTTGTTGCTTTGGTTTGATTGTTGAAACAGTCTCATGTGGCATAGGCTGCCCTTAAACTCATCCTATAGCCAAGGCTGGTCTTAAACACACCCTATAGCCAAGGCTGGCCTTGAACTCACCCTATAGCCAAGGCTGGCCTTGAACTCCTGACAATCCTACCTCTACCTCCTTGGAGTATAGCTGTTACTTTGTAGTACAGCTGTTTGGTACCCTCCTGGCTTTAATTTTATCTTTAAAACTGATAATTAAGGATAGCATAGCTTTTAACTCGAAAACATTTTAAAACTTGTGTAGTAAACACACATACTAGTTGTACTAACTGTGTATTAGACATGCACACGTCTAGTAGACAAAGCATACTAGAATTTTTTATGCAGTTTTTATTCAGAAATGCTTTTTTCAACTTAAAAAAAACAACACTATTTTAGAATTTTACCAGATGTAAAATTCCGTTGATTGTTCATTTGTTTTATCTTGGTTTTAGTTTTTTAGAGATGGTCACACTATTCCGCCCTGGCTGCTCTCACTATGTAGACCAGATTAGCCAAAGAGCTCAATGAGCACAGGTGTTTAAAGGTGTGGGCCACCACACCTGGCTATCAACTGTTTGGTTTCTTAAACAAAACAAACAAACAAGTACACTGAGCCCTGCTTCAAACCCTAAGCCATCTCCAGAGATAAGAAAAGGCAAAGGATGCAGTGTTGAGAAAACCTGGCAGCTGCTTCCCAGTGCTCACACACACTGGTTCTGATGCTAGATACACACGGTATCATAGACTGCCTGCCGGCCACAGGGTATGGCAGGAAGAAACCTCCACAGGGACTGTATTATTTTAATTGGAGTAAAAGTTCTAGCGTGTGTATTATTTCCATTTTTAAAAACTAAACTAATTTTGGAAGAAAAAAAATCAGCATGCATCCACCTGGAAAACCTAAGAATATTCTGAGTCTTTACAACGTACTAATTTTTATTTTCCATAAGAGTTGATGCTCATCAATCCTTGAGTTAGGAATATAATTCTTTGAGACTAAAGGTGATGTTTTGCAAGCTGACAGATTTCAAGGCTGCATTTGGCTTCCTCATTTTTTGCTCTTTTTAAATACTGACTGGATGCAAAAAATCGACTACTCTTGTCTTTGGCCTTTACATGATGAACTAGTTCATGATAATGCCAATTGATTAAAAAAAAATGTAGGTTTAATGCTACATACTTACTTATCTCTCTTTAGAAAGATGTTGCAGAGAACTTAAAATGAGATTATTTAAGTTAGCTTTAAATCTTCAGTAGAAATGTGAGATCTGTTCAAACTACAATACCAAGCAGTTTTGTATTCCTTTTTTTTTTTTTCCAGGCAAGAACAGCCTCTCTTTGACAGACGGACAAAGTTCCCGGATCTCTCTTTTAATATTATACATAACTTCACGCCTCCTAAGTTTAGCCTAAATCCACTTACCCTTGTGGTATTTGAGGAGCTCCCCGTATCTCCTGATCCCTGAACTCTGCACTCTGCCCTAGCCTTCCCCTAGCCCATCCGTGGTTTGGGATTAGAGATGAACGGTCCTAAATGTCCCTTCCCCTGTGCTCCTGGTAGCATGTCTGTCCTTGAGGAGTCCATGTAGGTGAGCACTTTGAAGGATCCCCAGACCACACTTTGGGCAACACTGGTTAATTTTAACAGCACAATTTGACACAACGGTTCCAAAATTTTTCCAAGGCAAATTTACATGTCCTCTTCTTCCTGTTTTCTCTGTTGGCTCTTGTGCAGGGAATGAGCATTCTCACGTGTGTTATTTTTAACGCAGCAAAAGAAGAAGAATGATAAGTCACCAACAAACAGGTTTGTGAGTGTTCCCAATCTAAGTGCTCTGGAATCCAGTGGCACGGGCAATGGACACCCTACCCGCCTGGAACCCATTCCCAATTCTCCAGCCCATGATGTTGAGTTCAACAGCAACAAGCCTCTTCCACAGCCACTGCCACCCAAAGAGCCCAAGACATTTTTGAGGTGAGCCACGTCTCACCAGTAGCTTGCCCCCCCTTATTCTTCTCATTTTTAACTTAAGAAATTTCCCTTTTTACATTACAGAAATCCACTACTCAAAAAACCTATAATAATAATAATAAACATGAATAGTTTGAAAATGTTTTACGACCTATCTAGAAAATTCTGTTCTGACATTGTCCAAATATTTCTTTTTTAATTTATCAGTAGTGAATTTTTCTAAATGCTAACAGAGGTGTTCATATAATTCATGTGCTAAGAGTATTACTATTTATAGTTTACCAAGGTTTTCATAGTGCAAACTTTAGTTTTCAGAACTTTAAAACCATTTTTATTTATTAAACTGTTCATTCCTAATGCTTTACATATGTATGTTCTTCTATCAGGCTTTTAACATACATCTGCATATTGCCAAATTAAAGGGAAATTAAGCTCTGAGAACTTAATGCTGAAAATACAAATTTAGAAACCAGTTTTAAACTAATTCTAGTTTGAAGTCGATTAAATATATTAAGTAAATTTTGAAGGAAATGAAATTATTAAGTCATGACATGATTAAAATTAAAAAGTACTGTTTTACACTCACTTTACTAGGACTGATGTTTTTGTTGTTGTTGATTCAAGTTAATTTTTCTTTTATTTTTACTAAATACTAGTAACCCTACTAGTAAGTCTTACAAGTGGGGTTTGGATTTCTGCTTCTAAGCTATCACTAATGTAGTTAATGACTAATTAAAGAGTAAAAAAAAGACAATGAAAAATAGTCGACGCTGTCTCTGAATGTCTCCTGCTAAATACTCTGTGTTGCTTGTTTCCCGTGCATGGGTGTGTTCAGGTATCAGTAAGATGCATGTGCATGAGCTCAAGGAACTTGACTGCTGGACTTTCCATAACACATTGTTGCGTGCCTTGTAATTCCCCCAAAGACGGTAGGGATGCTTTTATTGTCTTAAGTAGCCCAAAGAACCTTAGGTAGCGAGAATTAAGACGTTAGAGCTTGCAAAGTAGGAAGAAAACTCGGTTTTACGGCACTCTTTGAAGTATCTGCTAGAATGACCGGAAACGTAATGTAAATATGCAAATAGTAAAAAGATTTACCTTAGCGCTAGTGAAGGGTATATTTGTGAGAATCAACCCCTTGTGTCAGGTTCTGATTAATTAAAGGGGAAAGTTGCTGAAAGTGAGGACACTGTTTTCCCACAAACGCTCAGTTTTTCAAGCCTCAAAGATGAGACTGTCGTTTTTTGCCAACAGTTTCCTTTTGGGATCATAGAGTAACTGTGACATGGCTCCCCTGTCACAGAGTTCACGTGAGCGGGCACTGGAACTCCTGTCCTCAGAGGAAGCCCTCCAGTACAGAGTAGCCAGTCCTTACATAGAGTTCTGACACGGGGTACCAGTTGTGGAAATCAACGCTTGTATTTCATTGCTGTCCCATTACCTTGCAAACCATTTAATCCTGAGCGACATGTCTCTCTTTTTATGACTTCAGTCCTCCTCAGAGTGAAGCTTCTCCGGTGGCTTCTCCAGATCCCCAGCGCCAGGAGTGGTTTGCCCGGTACTTCACATTCTGAATGAATTGTGCTGACACAGCTCTATGTGGACTGTCCCAAGAGCACAGCTGCATATGAATCATTACGTGGACAGGCCTTTCTATGTAAAACACTGTGAATGAGAAAGTGTCTGTCTCTCTGATTTGAAAATGCACTGTATTTCCTGTGATGTTTATTGGAATCACTCTCTGAGGTACTATATTATGTGTGTAATTATAGCAACTATTTTTATTTGAGATGGAAGTCTTAATCTTTATAATTACTGCATAATAAATTTTATTAGAACAAATGTTTTCGTTGTTGTTTTCTATCAAGTAAGCTTTAAACACTTTTGAATATAAGTGAGATATAAGACTTGTCAATAAGTTTTACTGCACTAATGATCATAAATTGTTATTTCAATAGTCTTAATATCAATATAGGGAAATTTGTTAATATCTTCCATTATCATGTATAATTTTAACTAAATTGTTAACATTTATAAATCCAGAATAAAAGAATTTATGTAAATTGTGGACTTCCATGTATATGAATTCTTGTTGGTTTATAGCTTTTTTTTCATTTTTGATTCTGATAAGATATAAGCCTTCAATAAAGTTAGTATCTATGATTAATATTATTTAGGGTCAAAGTTGGTATGTAAAAAAGGTCTACTATAATTTGTCTTAAAAGGAAGGTTATGCCATGTGTACATACCCTTAATTCAGCACTTCAGACCGCTGTGCACTGGAGGCCAGCCTAGTCTATTAGGGCCAGCCAGGGCTATATAATAAGACCCTGTCTTAAAAAGAAAAAAAAACGCCTGCTTGCCAGTTTTCATAGTAGCATGGTTTGTGTTGACATATAAACACCAACCCAAAAGTGTCATATTTGGGTTTTTTTAATCCACTTTGTGTGTGTGTGTGTGTGTGTGTGTGTGTGTGTATCCATGTATTTCTGCATGCACAGATATGCACAGACATGTGGAGGCCTAAAGTTGATGTGAGGAATCATCATGGATCCCCATTTTACAGAATTTATTAGTCAAACCTAGAGTTCACTGAGGTGATGAGTCTTATCAGCTGATCTCCTTCCTCCACCTTCCAGGACTGAAACTGCAGGTGGACAACCATGCCCTTCTAGCAAGTATGAGTTCCTAGAGACCCCGACTCTTCTAGACCTTACATTTGTGCAGCAAGTGCTTTAACCTGAGCCATCTCTCCTGCCCCACATTTAACTTAAGCTTTAGTCCGCCTAAGCAAAATACTCAGTAGACTTCTCTAAAAAAGTTAGTTGTGTTAAGTCACTTCTGCCTGCTAATAAGTAGTTTCTGTGAACTCTGTCAACAAATAGTTGGATGTGGCCCTTTTGATGGCTGCAGTAGCTATGCATGATCTTCACCCACAAAAGATCAGTGTAACCATCAAAATGGGCTTGTCTTGGGACTTTCTGGAGAGACATAAAATGAAATGTCTGTTCACCCCAAAAGGGAAGGAATCAATAGATCAAAGGTTCTACCAAGTCTAACTTCCCAAAGGAGTTTGGTTGGAGTTGATCACATGAGTTTTGTTTTTTTGTTTTGTTTTGTTTTGTTTTGTTTTCAAGACAGGGTTTCTCTGTATAGCCCTGGCTGTCCTGGAACTCACTCTGTAGACCAGGCTGGCTTCAAACTCAGAAATCTGCCTGTCTCTGCCTCCCAAGTGCTGGGATTAAAGGCATACACCACCACTGCCCGGCATGAGATGGTTAACGAAGGGGATGCTTGCACCACAGAAAGTCCCATTCAACAGCCATGGGATGTGGCTCAATGTCAAGGGTACTTGGTGGAGCTGAGTTCAAACCCATGACTCTTTACAGGTTGTTCTCTGACCTTCCTAAGTTTGAGCCCCAGGACCCACCACGATAAATAAATAGATGTAATTCTAAACTTTTTAAAATGTACCACTCCAAGTCATTTTTAAAAATCTATCTACTCTCATGCAGATGGCTAAAAGAGAGTGGTGATTGGAACGAGAAGCAAAGGTCTTCTGTGGGTCTTAAGGCCCCCTCTTCTCGACAAGATGGAATGTTCACAACTCAGTTGCCATTACCATAGACCTAGCTATCAGATGAATTGCCCAGATCATTTTGGAGTTATCACTATAGGTCATGGTCTCCTGCAGGCTAATGGCTCTTTCAAGAGCTCTCTGTCTCTCTGTGTGTGTCTCTGTTTCTTTCTTTCTCTTTCTCTCTCTCTCTCTCTCTCTCTCTCTCTCTCTCTCTCTCTCTCTCT
>JADRCH010000288.1:1757320-1823963 GCA_019843965.1 Rhynchomys soricoides | reverse complement strand
TCTCTCTCTCTCTCTCTCTCTCTCTCTCTCTCTCTCTCTCTCTCTCTCTTCATTCCTGTAATCCTAGCATTTGGGAAGCAGAAGAACCTAAGACTGAAGGCAATTGTGAGCTACCTAACAAGACCGTATCTTAAAAAAAACTAATACTTCTCATCATTGCAGACTTAAAAACACAACTCTTACCTCAAAGGAGAGAATAGTTTATCCTGGAACAAAATATGAGTGGCCATGGCCCAGTTACTCCCCTTCCATGGTCCAATGTGCCAACAGTTTTGTGAAGTTTTTATAGGAACGTATGAAAATCATTAAGATGGAACCAATGTATTACACAGGTGTGCTGCTTAATTTCAAATGTCAACTTGCCGTAACCTAGAATTACCTCAGAAAAGAGGTTCTTTTTTGTTTTTGTTTGTTTGTTTTGTTTTTGAAATATATCCCTGGCAGTCCTGGAACTCGCTTTGCGGATCAGGCTGGCATTGAACTCACAGAGATCAACCTGCTGGGATTAAAGGTCTTCACCAGCATGCCCAGCTGAGAAGGGGGTCTTAACTGAGGAACTGCCTGCATCAGATTGACCTGTAAGAATGTCTGTGAGGGATTGTATCCTTAACTGATGGAAAAAGAGGGCTCAGCCTTAGGAAGTGCCATCCTTAGGCAGGTAGTCCTGAATTGTATATTAAAGCTAGCTGAGTATTAGTTGGTTTGTGAGCCACCCAGCAGGCAGCATCTGCATGGCTCCTGCTGCACTTCTTTGGCTGTAGAGTTGATTCTTGGGTCAGAGTTAATTCTGGGTGGAATAGCAGGTGTACTGTCAAGTTACTGCTGTGACTCCTCAGTGAAGGACCTGGAATTGTGAGTCAGATAAACTCTTTCTCCCTCAAAGTTGCTTTTGGTCTAGGTATTTTTCACAGCAGCAGAAATGAAACTAGAAGAGGTTACAACAAAGCGTGGAACTCTCTGCTAAAGGCCTCGGATGCTATCAGATGACATTGCTAACTTTGAAGTTGAGGGAAGCTAGTGGTCTGAAATGTTAATACATCCCAAAAGGGAACCTGCACTCACATGCACACACCCACATAGAGAGACACACATATACCCCTAATTAAAAATAATAAACAAATGCATTCAAAAAAGTCTCACCAGCTAGTCACAAGACTATTCAGCCAGACAAAAGAGTTGGCAAGAAACAGCTTTCAAGGAGTTTAAAGATGGCTTAAGGCAAACTAGGGTTTGGACCTGCCATATTCCACTCTTCACAATCAAATTCTAATCAGTTCATTAGACTTTAGGTTCATTATAAAGTGTGATTTCCTTGCATGTACTTCCTGTTATTTGTTCTAAAACAGTTCCGTGTACTCTAGCTCGTCTAGAATGAAATATGCAGACCTGGCTGGCCCTCAACCCCCAAAGATCCACCCGTGCCTGCCTCTGTCTCTCCTAGGATCGAAGTCTAGAGCTGTCAAGCCTGACTGCAGGTACTTTTGATATGGGTTCTTCAGCCTTTCTGGGTTTTGTTTTCTTGGCTTATGTCGAGGGCCATACAGGAGGAACAGCAAACAGCTTTAGAACTCATGGAATGCAGCCCACCAGTTAGGACCATCGTGGGTGTCCTCAGATAGGCAGACCTCCAAGGACCACAAGTCCTGAGGACTTCCATGTGGAGTTCTGCTCTGCTTGTTACCCTCACATCCCTCTGAATCTATGAACTGTATGCAAATTCTAAAGGAGCTTCTAGCCCCTTACTGGGCAATATCACTGGCACTCACGATAATAGTGCTTGACTTTTTCAGACACTGCTGATTCAATCACCACCCTAGGAAAGAACTTAATGTCGATTGTCAACCATGACTACCACCCTTAGAAAGCATTTGGAAAAATAAAATTGGTAGTGAAGCCAGGTTAAGATGTTTTTGTTAGTGGCTCTGATGTAGAAAGTCTTAGGGAACACTTTGAAGTTCAGAAAAACACACTCTTAATTGAGCTAAGGACTTTTTGAGGCCAGGGAACAAGAACAATTGGCAGCACTGGCTGATGTGACTCTTTTGCAGAAGCTGAGTGAGGGGGAGGGGGAGTGTCAAGATAATGAATTTTTTATACCCATTTTTGCCCTCAGCTTCCTGATTTGATTTAATAAAAATTGCTGATGTGTAGTCTGAGGATTTAAATTAGGAATGACTTTACAAAACCATAACACCACTTATAAAATGTAGCTCAAAATGGATCAGAGAACTATACTAAATTAAAAAACAAAACAAAAAAACAAACTCACCTTTACCAGAAAGTACTCAGAAAAATATTGTGACCTGGAGGTAGGCAGACTCCTTAAATACATCCCCAGCCCAAAACAAACAAACAAACAAAAAACCAGTAACAAAACCACACACGTGTTCTAAAATACCTGAAGACCTAACCAACGCCGAAGTCCCAGGTCGCCCACACCCCTCCTTAACACGTCATCAGGGCTTCCTGTCTCTCTTTAGTCTTCACCCTGGGTTCGCCCTTCATCCGTTCGAGGAATCCCCGCCCGCCTGAATTTCCCATTTCGCCCTAAGCCCGCCCTCGAACCCCGTGTCTCGCTCAAACCCCGCCCTAGCTCCCCGAGTGCCGCCCCTCCGACATCTTGTCCCGCCCAAACCCCACCCCCAGCCCCCAGAGTCCCGCCCCTTTCCTTGCTCCCGCCTCCCGCTCGTGGACTCCAGCGCCGGTAGTGGCGCGCGCCCGCCTGCGTCCGCACCCGGAAGAGCAGCAGCGGCCGGAAAGTTGCGTCTGTGCGCGGCTCGGGGTCCGCGGGAAGCACAAGTCCTTCAGAGGCCGGGCGAAAGTAGCCCGAAGAGGCCTGCGCGCCCCCGTGCAAGGCGGCCTCTGGAGCGGCCGCGCGCACGCCCCGCCCCCTCCAACGCCGCGCGGGCCGGCCCGGGTGACCACGGGAGCAGAGCGGCCCCGGCGACCAAGACAGTGCGTGTTGAGCCCGTAAGTGACCGCCGCAGCCTCGGATCTCGAGGATCGTTTCCCTTCCGCGCTTAGCGTCATGTCTCGTCCACATCCCTTAGTTTCTAAACTACTCGAGGGGCTGGGAGGCCGCAGCCAGCCACCTGTGGATTAGAAGCGGATTTGGAAAGCATCTCTCCGCTAGGATTTCGCTTACCAGGCGGCCTGGAGGCGCGCAATGAGCGCGCACCCGCGAACGGCGCGCAATGTGGGGCTGAGACGCGCGCCCCGACGGGGCGTGGCCACAGCTCCCGGGGGGCGGGAGCTACGAGAACCTGGGTGCCGGGCAAGGCTCTTTCTCCAAACTGCTCTTTTTGGCGCCACCTTGCAGCGGATAGTATGAAATAAAGCAAAGCCATTTTATTTGTTTGGATGCCAGATACTCAACGAGGCAAGAGGAGAGGGAATTTGATAGTTGTCCAACCATCGTTCCCCCCCTCACCCCCAGGCAATCAATGGCTTAAGTCTGTATCTGGATTCCTGAGTATATGGGTTGGCAAACTTGACTAATTGCACGGATGTTGGAAGGGAAAAAAAAAAAAAAAGCTGTATTTTAAAAATATCAGGCCATTTAACACCGTAATTTGCCGGTTTAACTAGGCAAAAATTTAACCTGCTCCTATTACGGACTTAAAATTCTTCGCCTGCCCTCTTTCTGCGGTGTTGGAGTTGGGTATGTTACTATTGTTTCAGATTGCTATTCCTACACTATATTCATTTTGTATTTGTAAAATCTTAAAAGATTTTCCTTTAGTCATTCTTGAGGGTAGTGCTGTCATTTATTTTATTTTTTCCAGCAAAGATCCACATCATGAAATACTATGATCCCTTTTCCAAATGCTCTCTTTTTTACTCTTGGCTGACTGATTATTCTATCACCAAACCAAAACCTAACCAACTAAGTAATACTAAGGTGCTTAGTATTTTAGTGTTGGCTTTCTTTCACTGGTTCTCTGAAAAATGACTTCTCTTAACCTCTTGCTAGCCTCCTGTAATTGTCTGTCTTCTTGGCTTGACTGTGATGTAACTTTATGCTTTTTATACCTCCCAGCTAAGCAGGGGTTCGGAGAAGGCAGAATCAGTGGCCAGTATGATCCACCTGAGGGGTGCCAGAGTGAACTTGAACCAGACTATATATATAGCCTTCTTCAGTCACAGTATTTGTAGAGGATGATATTAGTTATATAAATAAAAAAGTCCAAGGAAAAAGCACACCTTTGCCAAGGTGCTTGCAGCTAGTGTGGAACCCCCAGGGCAGTTTGCGGCTTCTTCCTGGTACTTGTCAGCTCATTTCAATTTTTTTTTAATTAATTAATTTTTATTAGTTTCTTTTGGTTTTATTTTTATTTTTTTTCTTTCTTTCTTTCTTTTTTTTTTTCTCTTTTCTTTTTTTTTTTCAAGACAGGGTTTCTCTGTATAGCCCTGGCTGTCCTGGAACTCACTCTGTAGACCAGAGCTCATTTCAATTTAATCTCTCTCTCTTTATTCCATCTTTCTCTCTCTCTCTCTCACTCTCTCTCTCTCTCTCTTTCTCTCTCTCTGTGTGTGTGTGTGTGTGAGATACATGACTGCAGTCCTAGCACTTGGAAAACTGAGGCAGGAGAATTGCTGCAAATTCGAATCCAGCCCGAACTACATCATAAATTCCACGACAGCCTTCCCAGCAGAGTGAGATGGCCCCAGACCCGCACTAAAGGCAGGGATGAGGGAGGGGAGGCCTAGAACTTCCTATGTTAGTAAAGGGGGGGCTAATGAGGAGAAAGATGGGCGAAAACATGGGAAATACTTTGTGCTGCTTAATACTTTTCAGTATCATCCAACTCCATGAATTATAGTAACTTCACTCTATTTTTTTGTTCACTTGTACAGCCAAGGTCTGTAATTTCCTTGTGTACATTAAGCTAGGAATTCCCAGGGAACAGGGTCCACCGGCACGGGCTCTTTCCCATGACCTCACACAGCATGCTTGTCTGGGTGCAGCAGGTTGGTGCCCATGTTGAGCACAGATGCCTCTCTCATTACCCCCCACACCCATTATTTTTTTCAGGAATCTCTCCTGGCTCTTAGAGTCGTCAGGATGCGCAGAATGCACACTCATCCTGGAAAGAACCTTACCTTTAATGTGTGTGTTTACAGCAATGCCATCAGCATGCTGACATGTAGTCTCTCCCAGTTTTGCCGCTGTGGCTTTTATGGGACCTTCTTTTGAACAGTACCCCGTCCCTTGATGTCTACAACCTATCTTGTAGATTTGCATGTATATGGCCAACAGAAAACCTCTATGTTTTCTAAAGGGCTTGGAGAACATGGAGCGGTAGGTGCCTCTCTTTAAAATTTGTCATTTTCTGGAATTACTGGAAGGTGGCTGCTGCATCAGGAAGAACCTCACGATTTTTTTCTTTTTGTTTTATTTGTGCACACACACACACATTCTCTCTCTCTCTCTCTCTCTCTCTTTCTCTCTCTCTCTCTCTGTGTGTGTGTGTGTGTGTGTGAGAGAGAGAGAGAGAGAGAATGAGAGTGGGTGCATGTACACTATAACATCTATGTGGAGGTCAGAAGAAACTTTGGGGCATAGTTTCTTGCCTGCCACCTTGAGACATGAGCTCTCTTGTTTCTGCAGCTGCATTATATAGTCTAGGAAAGTTGGCAGCTTAAGCTACTGGGCAATACTCCATCTCTACCACCCATCTCACAGTAGTAACACTGGAATTGCACATGTGATGTGTGCTACTGTCCAGTGGGTTAAGTAGGTTCCAGGCATCCAGACTTGGATCCTTAGGCTTGTGCTGCCAACATTCCCCCCCACTGAGCCTCCCCTGTGGCCTCAACTTCACTGATTTTGATTTTTTTAAGACGGGGTTTCTTTGCATAGTCTTAGAACTATCTTTGTAGAAACAGGCTACCCTTGAACTCACGGAGTTCTACCTGCCTCTGCCTCCTGAATGCTAGGATTTTAGGAATGCATCACCTCTGCTTAGCAGCATCACTACTTTACATGTGCTTTAAAGCACATGTTTTACATAACTACGATAGATAATTCATCTATCGGTAAGATTGGATTCAGATATTATTTTGTGAGTACCATGTGACCCCAAACTCGAATCTCTTTGGCAAATTGTGTGTATAGCTTGAACAGCAAAGGTATAATAGCATCCTTTCTGTCTTTTTAGTAACCTCGATTCGAGATGAATAGTGAGCAGGTCATACTGGTGGGGCAAGTATTTGAGTCCTATGTTTCGGAGTACCATAAGAACGATATTCTTCTGATCTTGAAAGAAAGAGATGAAGATGCTCACTACCCAGTTGTGGTTAACGCCATGACCCTTTTTGAGACCAACATGGAAATTGGAGACTATTTCACTGTGTTCCCCAATGAAGTCCTAACAGTTTTTGACAGTGCACTTCGAAGGTCAGCCTTGGCAATTCTGCAGTCCCTTCCTGAGCCCGAGGGGTTTTCTATGAAGCAGAATCTTCACGCCAGGATATCAGGTAACTCTTATCATGCTCTTATGCCTGTGTAATAATCTGGGAAGATTTAGATAAGCTAACACTTACGGGACTCAGAGAAGTAATTGTCGTTCTCAGGCTCACAGGTAAATGTGCTTGCTGCCAAGGTTGATGGCCTGAGTGTGATCCCTGGAATGCGTATGCTAGAGAGAACAGAGCTCCAAGTTGTCCTCTCACCTCCACATGCACGCTAGCACAAGTGTCTGTGCACACACACACACACAATGTCACAAGTGTCTGTGCACACATATACATATGCACTCTGTCACAAGTTCCATGCACACACACGCACACTGTCACAAGTGTCTGTGCACAAATATACACATGCACTCTGTCACAAGTTCCATGCACACACACGCACACTGTCACAAGTGTCCGTGCACACACACATGCACACTCACTAAATAACTCTAAAAAGAATTTTAAAAAGTAATTGATGTTTATATTTAAAGTACATAGCTTCTATATGGCAAATAATAATGATTGTCTTCTGGGCATGGGATACTTGTATAACATTGTAATTTAAAACAGGTTTACGTGACTACTAACAATAAAACATTGGTAACGTATGAATTAGAGAAGATCCTGCCCCATGATCTTCAGAATTATTTCACGAGGTTGTTGTTTGTACATCATAATGAAGATTATGCTGCTCAGCTATTAGGAACTTGGTGCATGTTTGCTGAGTACATGGTGGTGTATGCAGGGGTGTGTGTGTGTGTGTGTGTGTGTGTGTGTTTATACAGATGGGTGTGTATGTGTGAGAGGCCAGACCTCCATAACTTACCACCTCAGCTTTTTAAATAGTACAAAGGTTTGGGTTGCAAACTGTCAGTTTTGCTAAGTGCTGTGTTAACTTGGTCTTTTTATTATGAAATTCCATCAGCATAATATGAAAGAAATCTTCATGTTGTTGTTTTGGTTTGTTTGCTTGTTTTGGGGTTTTGTTGTTTTGTTTTGGTAGGGGAACTCAGAATAGGGTTTCTCTGTGTAGAACGCTGGCTGTCCTAGAACTCACTCTGTAGGCCAGGGTGGCCTAAGAACTCAGAGATCCGCCTGCCTCTGCTTCCTAAGGGTTCGGATTATAGGCGTGCGATGCCACCACCATCTGTCAAGAAACCTCAGCATTAAGGCAGGGGTTATGGCACACACCTTTAATCTCAGCATGTTGGAGGCAAGGCAGGTAGGTCTCTGAGTTTAAGACCAGCCGTTCTACATACCGAGTTCCTGAACAGCCAGAACTACATAATGAGACCATGTCTCAACCGCTCAACCCTACCCCCACAAAAAAATAACTTGGGTATTTTATTTCTAGGAATTTGGATATAAGAAGTAATTTGATTTCTGAGTATTGAGCTGCCAGTGTTCAGAATATAACAAAACCGTGTGTGTGTGTGTGTGTGTACATGTGTATGTATAGTCTGAATTAGTACTAATAAATAATACAGTCATTCAAAAAAAGTAAAAAAAAAAAAAAAAAAGTCAGTCATTCAAAAAAACCACACCCAACATGGAAACCTGGAAAAGGAAGCAAGAGGGCAAATGCTGGGGGTGTCTGTCTAGTCTGTGGTGAGAGAAATGACTGTCTATCCAGTCTATGGAGAGTCTTAGCCAGCTAGCCAAGTAAAGTCAGATCTGCCTGTAGACCTATAACCCGTTATTCTGGTCTTAATGTAGCCACATGTCTCAAATGTCTCCGTATGTATGTGTGTGTGTGTGTGTGTGTGTGTGTGTGTGTGTATGTATGTATGTATGTATATATGTATATATATATATATATATATATATATATATATATATATATATATATTTGGGGGTGGGTTCGAGACAGGCTTTCTCTGTAGCCCTGGCTGTCTTGGAACTCACTCGGTAGACCAGGCTGGCCTCGAACTCAGAAATCCGCCTGCCTCTGCCTCCCAAGTGCTGGGATTAAAGGCGTTCGCCACCACTGCCCAGCTTCAAATGTCTTAATTTGTGTAACTGATTTGCTTATTTTTTTTTCCACATCAGATAAGATCTTGTCATGAAGCCCAGGCATGCCTGTAACTTGACCCTACTGCCTCAGCTTCCTGAGATTGCTAGGATTACAGGCACCCCCCAACCTGATTTGATTTTTCCTGCCCACGATTCGTAAGCTGCCTTGTGATTATTGATGCTGTTGTGAGGCTTTCAGAGTAGCTGTATCAACAGAGTGCTGACCCAAGAAACTGAAGCCACGATGATGCTTACGATAGTAATTTCTTACCAGCTCAGCATATCCAAAAGATTACCAACCAGATTTATATTTGATCTTAGCCAACAGACTGAGAAACAATCCTTACCGGGCTTTTCAGCCACTAAGTTTTAGACTGAGTCTTGCAGCATCAAGCAGCAGAGCAGACACTACTGATGAACCCATTAGAAGTAACCTTGACTAGCAGGACTGGCATCTTTGCACCCCAGGGGCGTGGCTTAGCCGAGCCTGTGGTGTTTGCGTAATATTTTTTTCTCTGGCATATTCAAACCTTTCAGTTGCCACTTTTTCTAGTTTTGAAAACCACGTGGTTTTGAAAGGATAAAGTGAGAGTGTGGGTATAGTTCTAGACAAACCAAAGCTTGGAAACCGCCATCTTTACATTCTGAATCTGAGGAAACTGGACCTCTTGGTCGTTATCATCTCTGTTGCTCTTTTGATTTATTGAGTGATGACTAATACGTTGGTTTTATGTGTGACCTGTGGCAGAATTTTGTCCAGTAAGTACACTTAGTTGTATACTTAGATGCTCCTGAGACTGTCTTCATGAGAGCCAATCTTTCTTAGCCCTGTTTGTAGTTTCTGGAGATGTGCTTTCAAAAGAATCCACTACTTTCTGTTGTCTGAAATCTGTAGTTATTTTCTTAATTGGGTCGATATGATCTGATTTTTTTTTTTTTTTAAAGTAAAACACAAACATGGTCATGTGCTTGCTATAGAGCCATAAAGTCCTGAGTTTGGAGCCTTAGCATCCAGGTATAATGCTGGGTTATGGTAGCGAGGACCTGTGATCCCAGCACTCTGGAGGCAAACAGGGAGTCCAGGAGGCTTGTTGGCCAGCCAATCTCATGGAATTGGTGAGCTCTAGGTTCTGTGAGAGACTGGGTCACAAAATCCGATGTGGAGGTATTGGACATGAGCATCTGGTCTCTTCACACGGGTACCTCACCCCACACATACAGTAAGGTAAAAATTAATACATAAACATTTCTCCCTTGAAATATTATTACAATCTTTACTGGGAAAGAAATATTCTGTGGAGTCGGCTGTCAAAGTGTAAGCTGATGTCATCTTTTCATTAGGTTTGCCTGTTTGTCCAGAACTGGTCAGGGAACACATTCCTAAAACCAAGGATGTGGGACACTTCCTGTCTGTCACTGGGACAGTGATCCGAACAAGTCTGGTGAAGGTCCTGGAGTTCGAGCGGGATTACATGTGTAACAGATGCAAGCATGTATTCGTGGTCAAGGCCAACTTCGAGCACTATTACACCTTCAGTCAGCCAGCTTCATGCCCGAGCTTAGACAGCTGTGAGTCCTCAAAATTCACTTGCCTCTCAGACTTGTCTTCGTCTCCAGCCAGATGTCGGGATTACCAGGAAATCAAAATTCAGGAGCAGGTAAATGAACGAGTCAATGAGAAAAAAACAAACAAACAAAAAACGAAACAGATTTGGACATGTTTTCTAGTACAGCCAAATGGCTGAGGTTGGAGAATATAAAATGGAAACGAATGACCTTCACTTTGTGGAAGATCAAAGTCAAAGCTGTCAAACAAAGCTGTATTAGAATGCAGGTCTTAGAAACCAACCATGCAGTCACTGTTTTGGAGCACTGATGAGATTTGAGAACCACTATATTGTATTAAAATTTAAAAGTAAACGCTGGAGCTCGAGAGATGCCTGTGGATTAGAGCACTTGCTGCTGCTCTTGCAGAGGACCTCTGTGTGGTTCCCAGCACCTACAAAGTGCTGTCTGCAGCTCCTCTCCCAGAGGACCCAGCGCCCTCCTCTGGACTCTGCTGGCACTGCATGCGCATGATGCACCCAGAACATGAAGTAAAAATAAATACATGAATAAAAAGGTTACCTTAAGAGCTCTAAACCAGCTGCACCTAGGAATATGATAAAAATTCAGTCAGTTTAACTGGTTGCCACACATTGGCTAGCACAGAGATTGGAGTTTGGTTTTTAACAAATAAAGAGGAACTTTATTTCCTCTCCTTAAATCAAAGGTGTGTTCTCTCGTAAATAAGGAGATAGGCAGCTCAAGGCCGTCGTGTAGAATGGAGTTCTCTCACTTCATCTTCTTTATCCCGCCATTGTATTTAAATAGGTCTCATTCCAGCCCGTGCTGACCTGGACCTCCCCATGTGTGGGAATACCTTCTGAGAAAGGCTCTTTGAAACCGGCCCTTATGATTCCAACTTTTGCCCATCCTGTGACCATTACTTTTACTTTATGCCATACCCTGCCACAACATGCATCCCAGGCTGGCCTCAGACTCACGGTAATCCTCCTGCCACAGCCTCCCAAGTGCTGAGGTGGAGACTGTAGAAATGGGCCACCGTGCCGGGCTTTTCTCACCATTCCTGGTACATGCCTTCTATTGCTGTGGTGATGTATGGTTTAGGATGGTGGCTTCCGTTTCGTGACACCTGTAGTCTAGTCAGAAGACTGAGGAAGGAAGGGTGGTCAGATGAATCCCACCATCTAATCATGTTTTGTCAGTTTGCTATTACGTGATTGCTTACATGCCATTGGCCAGGACTTAGTCTTATGGCCACACTTAGCTTCAAGGGAACTTGGGAAACAGTCAATTACAAGGTCGTCTACATGGAATCAAGCCAACTTTCTGTTACTAAGGAGTAATCCCAGGGACTGGCCAGTTTTCTGGGTCTTCAGGCTAGAGATTATGAAAGAAATGTCTCTTCATTGCTAAACAGGTAGCTTTGTCACCAAGTTTAAGTTGTTAGAATATGTATTGATTTTAGCCTCTACAAGGTTGAAGATATTCCCCATATTTGGGGTTATAGTTTTATTCTACTTTAGTGAATTCTTTTTTTTAACTTTCTTTTTGTGTATGTGCATGTGTATGGATCTCTGTGTGTGGATGCCCACAGTGGTCAGAGGGTGGCCGATCATGTGGAGCTGGAGTAACAGGTGGTGTGAAACTAGTCATCTGGAAGCACAGGAAAAACTTGTAACTGCCGAGCGTCTCTCCAGTGCCTAGTGCTAGTGAATTCTCATTCTGTTTCTCTGTGTCTGTGTCTGTGTCTATGTCTCTCCCTCTCTCTCTGCCTCTCTTGCTCCCTCTCCCTCTGTCTGTCCATCCTTCTGTCTGCAGTGAGACAGGGTCTCACTACATAGGCCCAGCTGTCCTAGAACTATGTAGACCAGACTGGCCTTGAATTCACAGAGATCCATTGCCCTCTGTCTTTCCTGTGCTGGGGTTTAAAAAAGCACACCACCACACCCAGCTAGTGTTAGTGAATTCTGAAACTGATAATAGTCATAATTTTTAATAAAAAATCCTTAAGTCTTATCATAATCAACTATATTATAATATCGGAGAAACAGAAGCAGTTTTAAGTGCTGCTGTGTTTTAGGATCTTAAGCATCTAGTGAAGCACACTCATCTTGTTATCTTTTCGTTTGCTAGGTGCAAAGGCTGTCTGTTGGAAGTATCCCACGATCTATGAAGGTTATTCTGGAAGATGACCTAGTAGACAGTTGCAAATCTGGTAAGCAATTATCTTTTAGTCTTTGAGATGGCAGTTCTGTGTTGTTCTGGTTAGTTTAGAACTCTTGGGCCTGTGTGGTCCTCAGCTCCTCCCCTTCCCACCACCTACCTCCACCCCAGTAGCTGGGACAACAGATAGGTGCTATTGTATGTAGCAAGCAAGAGTAAACTTTTGCATAGGAGGGTCTGAACAGTCATTATTTATTTTTATTTCCTGAAGAATTAATGCCAAAGGACCGAGAGCATTAAGTGATCACCCTATGAAGAGTTAGGCTTAGAAAGAGAGGAAGGAGGAAGAGCTGAGCTGGGGCTTAGCAGTCTCCCACTGCTGGTACGGTCCTTTCTGACAAGGAACTAGACTTACCTAACACCATTTAAAGAACTAAGCAGCAGGACTGGAGCATAGATCCAGATCACTGACTTCTGATCCAGGGCTCTCTTCAGTGTGTCATGCTTAACAGTGTCATCTTAAAAGGGTTCTGGTGGATTTGGCAGTCAAAGGACTCAGGATGTGACCGTCAAGTGTGACTAAACATCTTACTGATGCCTAAGCAAAAGGAGTAATCATTTCTCTCTGCTGTGTGCTGATGACAGTACAGGCGAGTGACACAGAGTTTGAAAAAGAATATTCTTCAGTGGAGAACAGTGTTCCTCTGTAGTGCATTGAACCCGAATTATGTCTACACTGAAATCTTAAGCCCTATTTCTTCCAAATGTCATTCATAGTAAAGGACAGGTAAAAGCAGTATGCTAACAGCCATTTGCCTCATTACCCATAGCTGTAAACCTAAGAAATCAAAAGACAGACACCGTGTAATCCTCGTCCTTCAGGAATTGACACTGCTCCTCAGAGCAGTGAAGTAGACGGCTGTGCCAACGATTGTGCTGAAGACCAAGGGGTTGGGTCTGACTGGGATGTCTGCAGGACTACAGATGCTGGCTGGGGAAGGGAGAGGGACATAAAGAGACTGCAGTGTATTTGTAGAAGAGCTGTAGCTTCATGGATAGTTTCCATATTAACTATAGAAAAATACAAAACTTTTAAGTGAATGTTCTGTTTCTGTGAACTTCACAGTTGCGATGATCACATAAATCTGCCATTCAAAAACACTTACACATATGAGACCATTTATGTATTTAAGTATTTTTAAATGTTCTATGAATGCAAGGTATATATATTTTCATTGTAGTATCATGACTAAGTCAGATAATTTGCCCAGGAACAGTGGCAATAAGCTGTACATCCAATCCTAATGAGATTGTTATTCTTGGCCACTCTTCTTTACTCTGTTTTCTACAGAATCACTGTTTATAGAAATTGATTTTTACTAGTGGTGGGTACTATATTGAAAGTTAAGGTCCTCATTTAATGAATGTGGAAAGAACCTCAGTACACTCCATTAGAGTGAAGATAATAAGAGAATGTTTCAAATAAGTGTGTATTGAAACTTATTCCAGTTATTTTTATCTAAAAGAGGGAATACAGTAAAATGCCATTATTCTAGATTGACCTTGAAAGGCGTATGAAAATTCTTGAAGTTTCATTTAGCTAGAAATGTGCCTGCTGGTGTATACACTAGCACCACCATTTTTATGTGGTTAGTGCCTAACGAACCCTTCTCCAGGAAATCAAAAGCTCTGGGGAGTACACGTTACTCATAGAGATTTAGAGAATGAAAGGCATTTTGTAGCACAAAAACAGAATTGGCAGTCTTGGGCGTGAAAATTTCGCTGTTGCAAGATCGTATTTCTTGTATAAAATATAAATATCAAGATTGAGTTCGAGATATATTCAACATCAAGCATTCAAGATGACTGAAGTTTGGGGGAATTAAGCTTATGAAATTTTTGTTTTGTTTTTGGTCCCCTTTTTTATATTCCTAAAATAGTGGATGTCCCAAATTCTTAAATATGTGTTAAATGACATGCTGTATTGTCTATGGTATGATCACAGACATCAGGGATTAGTACATGTGCCTAGAAGCTGCCCAGGGTCTCTTAAGAGAACACAGAAGTGTGGTCATTTGCCTCCCGGGCATAGGTTTTCCTCAGGTAGGAAGAATAACTAAGGAGCAAGCTGGTTCTTACTGGTAGATAAGAACAAGGCAAACATATATTTTTAAGACCGTGATCGTTAACCTTTTTAATGTTATAAACCTCTGAAGTAATATTAAAATAAACCATCGCTCAAAGAGTGAAAACATAGAGCAATACCGGTAAACTATTTGCCAAGACAGTACAGAAAGTGCTTCAATGCCATCTCACTGTGCATGATATTCCTGCTGGACTCATGTGGTGCTTTCCTTAGGAGATGACCTCACCATCTATGGGGTGGTCATGCAACGGTGGAAACCCTTTCAGCGAGATGTGCGCTGTGAAGTGGAGATTGTATTGAAAGCCAACTATGTCCAAGTGAATAATGAGCAGTCCACAGGGATAATTATGGATGAGGACACGCGAAAAGAATTTGAAGACTTCTGGGAATACTATAAGAGTGACCCCTTTGCAGGTTTGTGGTTAAGGGCATGAGGCTCATCATAATCGACTACAGTCAACTCAGTAGTTCAATGAGATATGGCTTGCAGACAGCTTATGTGATGTGTAAGACAGTGTGGCTTGGTTGACGGGTATCATTTAGTCAGTATCTTTAATAGCAGTCTTTAAGTCCATTTCTGGCATTTTGGTTATTTCTTGTGTGTGTGTGCACATGCATGTAAAAGCCCGAGGTCCATCTTGAGTTATTCTTCAAGAGCCATCACGTGTTTGCTTGTCCCCACCCCCATCTCCCAGACACAAGTTGTCTGACTTAGATAGAAGGCTATTATTTTAGGCTAGACTCACTGGTCAGTGAGCCCAGTGATCACTTGTCTCTACCTCCCCTGCATTGGGATTACAAGCATGTTTGACCATGCCCAGCTTTTCATACAGGTCCTGGGGACTAAACACAGGTCAGTCCTCATGCTCTTTATGCACTAAGTACATAGTTTTCTAGCATATTTCCAAATCAAGGCCATGTTAGCTGAGGATTTAAAATAGGGGAAGACTGAGGGAGACATGATGGAGAGAATGCATTTGTCTTCGTAGCATAGAGTTGTGAGCTTCTCATGTTATTCTGATGTTATGTTATTCATAAAATAACACACCACAGCCTTAGGTTTAGAAAGCAGTATTTTTTATTGAAAAAAAAAAAAAAAAGAAAACCACACGTATAAAAAAACATGAATTAAATCTTGTTTTCATTCTTCTTTGGAGGTTTCTCAAGAAAAATAAACTTTATCTCCATTCTAATGTATATTATTTTATTCTCAAGTCACAAGCCGAACTAGACACTTATTTTACAAAGTAAGGCTTCCATTCATCTGTATATGGACAGTTTATTTTGTGGGATTTTTAAAAATCTCCCATGTATAATACATACGTAGCATTCTCTGATCTTCCTTTTATGTAATCAGTATAAAAAGGAGCGCACAGTTCTGTAAGCTGTGTCTTTACGTAGCAAGTACTGTAAAACCATGCATTTCTCACTGTGGTCTGACTGAACGGTTGTTAGATTCAGGTCCAGATAAGACTGTGCAGTGCTCCTCAGGACAGTGCTCCTTCCTTATCCCTTCCAGTGCCACAGCTCATCTGCCTGGAGTACACCGCACTCTCCCTGGATAGTCCCAGTCCCTGTGCTGATGGCTGAAGACGCCTTGTAATTAGGAAGCTGTCGTTATGCAGCTCATTTATCAGATAAAGAATGAATTAAGTATAATGACCTTATGTGTTAGGAAGACACCATGAAATTCCAGCACCATTTTTTAGTATGAATCAACTCCCTCTATGGCCCTCATTGTGTTACATATTTGACCATTTTGAAGTTGCATGTGTATTTTGCTGGAGTAGAGAAGAGAAGCTGCATCCAAAGGGCATCTCTCTTCTGTAGCCCGGTGCTGTATCTCTCGGGTTTGTCCTGTCTCTGAGACTGTGGGAACTGAAGAAACCACAAGCACAGCGCTTGGGTCTGCTGGATAATTTGAACTCATACTGTGCTGATTCGATTATCTTATACCAGAAAGGTTTTCTCTAAGGTAACCATGGTACGGGCCATGTTTGAAGAGCTCGGCCACAGACACTATAACAACTCGATCTGAAACTGGAAATTTGGAAGGACCGAATGCACCATGTTCCATTACAAAGCCACGGAAGAGGGAGACAGTAAAATAGATGAGCACTGGCACCTGTGCCCCTTACCACTGGAGTGTGGCTTCTGCCAGCATGTGATACTTCTGGCTCACCTCACCTATACGCTTCAACTTGGTTCTTAGGTCCGTTCCATTTTTATGTGTAACACTTGGATTTTAATCAGAATCTCAAGTCTTCTTGGCTGAGAGCTCTGACCTGTTTCCTCTAGGCTTTCTGTCTAGGAAGGGAGAGTTCCCACTAGTGATGCACTTCCGACATCATCCTTCTGGTTTCCTTTTAATCGAGGGCCTTATTTCTTCAGGTACTTGTCACTAAGTCAATGTTGAGTGAGCCATTACAGGATGGGAAGGAGCTCGGTGGTTGGTTCTATTCCCTAAACTAAAAGATTGACTCATTACAGTCTTTGTACATGAGTTATCAAGCATGGACAGGCTCAGGGAGAACTCATTGGAATCTTGTCGACTGATGAGACCAGTGACTGGATGAAATGCTTTATTTATGAATACACTAAAATGATTCCCAGATTTGTTGCTTTAAAGCACACAATTGGACTTCAAGATCTTCACCTTGGATTACTGGAGTTGTATTTTGCAATGATCTTAATATACCGATACCACAGTAACTTATTCCAAATAAAACAGTTTCTCAATCAAGAACACATGCCAAGTCAACTTGCAAGGTGAATTAAGTTTACTTCTTTCAGAAGCTCCACAGGCCCCCACTTACCTCTATAAAAGATACTAGTTTATCATTTCTGAGGCTATTTTCCTTTACCTAGGGTGATTCTAGTGACATTACCAGAGAACATGACTGCATTATGTTAAGCAATAGTGTTGGCTTGATAGCTACAGTTGAAAGAGAAAAGGAAGCTCCTTTTTTTACTCAGTATGACAACTTTATAGCAACTTGAGTGGGCAGTACTCTGGAAAGAAACCACTCTTCTTTTCATGGTTCTAATTTAAAACATAAAACAAGGTCAGTGCAGGATGCTGGCGCAGACCTGTAGTCCCAACACTTGGGAGACGGGCACGATTACACATCTAAACCACCTTTGGCTACTTTGTAGAACCATCTCAAAAACCAAACTGAAAAAGAAAAGCAGAATCTAAACAAAGCTCCTCATTCTCTTTTCTTATTTGACTTGGCCTTCTTTATCATTTTAGATTGCCACAAAGAGTGTCTTACAAGAAAATGGCTACAGGATAGGGGGATTTCAGGTAGAGGTCCTAGAGAAGGGTAACTTCTGATCTTTCTCACTTCCCAGGGAGGAATGAGATACTGGCCAGCTTGTGTCCTCAAGTGTTTGGGATGTATCTAGTGAAGCTTGCCGTGGCCATGGTACTGGCTGGTGGAATTCAGAGAACTGATGCTGCAGGAACAAGGGTTAGAGGTCAGTACCTACTGAGACATTCTGAGAAGCACTAACATGTAGAGGGGAAGGAAGACCCTTTTCTTCTTGAGCTGGTTGTTGGAGGGTGAGTTACGATGAAACACGTGTGAAAATGCTCACCCATTACATAGTATACTAACTTCAAGAATTACTAAAAGCTGCCTCTAGAGCTGTCTATTTTCTAAATGTAGTTTCTAATTGGATTTTTCATACTTCGTCTATATCCATATTTATCAGAGGCCATTTTCTCTAATTCCAGAAAAATGAAAGAAATCACTAAGTTTTGCCTGTAAAGGTGCCACAAAAATAGCTCCCTTAGGGGGGTGGAGTGTGTGTGTGTGTGTCTTAATGTCTCCAAGCTGGTTTTCATCTGTGACTGTCAACTGCTACAGTCACCTGCCTGCTGATTCTCCTGCTGGTAGACGGCAAATATGCCATCTGCCAGGAGTTGCTGTTCCAAGTGTGCAACACTATCTGGGTGGTAGAAAGCTCGTGTGCAGCAAGCATGGCACGCACAGAGCTGGTAACCGGGGTTAGCCCACACACTAAAATACTGATACCACATAGTACAGAAGCATTTTATAAACTGTGTACTTTGATCATCTGCTATCTGCAAGGCACTTTGCTAAATGTTGAGCTTAAATAATGGTTTCTTATTAATGTATTTAGGAAATACTTATTACTAAAGAAATTTGTTTGTCCAGTGAAAATATCTGCCTTAGGACAGTGTGAAATTTGAGTACTTGGTACTTTTAAGGTAGATATTCCACTAAGCTATTGAAATTTACACAAATGAAAATGTTTTTATTCAGTTAATATAATCAAAATGGTTTGATATATATAAACCACATAAAAAAATCCCCAACATTTACAAGTACTTTAAAAAATAGAATAAAGCCTTATATGACTTGTATGGATAGCTTTAATCACTGTAGTTTGGATTTAAAAATAGATACAACCAGAAAGTTTTTATAAGTCAAGGATTTCTAAAATGTTAAACATGGGCCTAAGCATCTGGAAATAGCACATACTCTATTAAAAGATTTTAAATTTTAAATGTCACATTCAGTAATCAAAATTGCTATACTGTGACAGCTAATTTTCTAAAGATTTTTTTAGTTAACTCCTTCCTTGAAGAGCCTTGCATAAAATATTTCAGAAATACCACATAAAATTTATTAGCATTTCATATAGGCTACTTTCTTTATTAGTTGTATGTTATTTATAGGTCCTTTTAAAATTTTTGAGCTTTTACATTTACTTTTTCTAGGTGAATCTCATCTTTTATTGGTTGGGGATCCTGGCACAGGGAAATCACAATTCCTTAAATATGCAGCAAAGATTACACCAAGGTCCGTTTTGACCACAGGAATTGGATCTACTAGTGCAGGTACTGTATGACAATTTTATGTAATTTAAAATTACTATAGAAATGAACACAATTATTTCCTTATGAAAAAGTAGCTGTCGTAGGATACATTTCAAGTTAGTTTTTAGATTTTTCAAAGTTACTGCCAAAAATGGAAGGAAATGTAACATCCTTTTTGTACAGATAAAAAGATATTTCAAAAAGGTCCATGTCTTCTGTATGGAGCTTAGGTTTATATAGGAAAATGTAAAGATGCCATTTTATAAAGATCTACCAAACAAAACATCAAAACAGGGAAATTCATTTACAAAGTAGGTAGGGTAGCTAGCTTATGCTTAAGGCATTTCATGGGTAGCAGTGGCTCCTGATGACACCTCTTAGGGGAATTTGTGCATATTTTCACATACGTACTAAGAGATTTTGTTCACACATTGTAATAATCCTACCGCAAGTACATTTAAAAGCTCTTACACACAAACTGCGACAGGAAATTTAGGGAAAATTATTTTTTAAAATGTGTCTTGATGTTTTCTTCTAGTTTTGATTATTTCTCCTGTTGTAAAAATAGTTTGGCGTCCCCTATTTGACTAATGTTATTACATGTGAAGATACCCTCGTTTTTTTATTGACTAATGTTATTACATGTGAAGATACCCTCGTTTCTTTATTGACTAATGTTATTACATGTGAAGATACCCTCGTTTCTTTAGTCTCCTCTCAGAGTTTTTGTAAGATACTTACACTTTGAAACTCATCATAAAAGAAAAATATCCCAACTGGGGACTTTAAATGCTATATTAATAAGTGTAGATCAGATGGGCTTTGTAAATTGACAATAGCAAAAGAGAGGGGATGGCCTATGAAGAGCCACCCCTTATACACTTTGAAATCCTTGTGGCTGAGTGTGACATTTTGTGAGTAATTACATGAAATGATGGCCAGCCAGTCATGTGGAGTGCCAAGCACTAAAGCCTATGCCATCTTACAGGCCACTATTAAAGAGAAAGGATTACATAAACAGCTATGCTGTTCAAAGTGTTAGTGATAATGTAAAGTGAATTAGCACTCTTCCCTCATTTCAGATGTCAAGATCATAATCCAAAGGTGAGAAAAAAAATTGGTAAAGATTTTTTAATTATAGAAACTTATTGCTACTTCTTACCCACTTGAAAGATGTCAGGGACCTTTGGCACTCTTGTAATCTGTTATAGTCAGGCTGCACACAGTAAGGGCAGCAAAGGGCTACTTTTATGAAAAACTTAATATAAATGTACAGTTGCGTTGTATGGTCCTATAGTATCTTACACTTTGGATTGTGATAGATAACACGTCATAGTCTTTACTCTTTGTGTTTCCTTTCATTATTTTGTATGTGTGCATATGTGGACGTTACATGACAACCTGTGGGGGAATTGGTTTCTATCATGTGAATCCTGGGTATTGAACTAAAGTGGTCAGGCTTGGCAGCAAGCGCCTTTACCCAGTGAGCCACACCGACAGCCGCCATAGACTTTCTCAGTAACACTAGACCCTCGGACAAGGCTGTGAATGAGCCAACGCTCTGAAATGTTTCCCCAGCTCTAACAGTACCATCACCATCATAACCTACTCACCTAGCTCTTCAGCGGCACGGATGGAGCGTGTGCCTGCTGTATGTGTCTGCATTCACCAGACATCTATTTACACTGATCGGGGGGGGGGGGGGGGGACGGCACTCAGGAAGCAGAAGCAGGTGGGTCTCTGTGAGATGAAGGCTAGCCTGGTCTACATACAAAGTTCAGGACAGCCAGGGCTATGCTGAAAGACTGTATCTCAAAATAAGAAACAGGGTATAAGCCTTTTAACTATAATTCAGACATAATGTCTTTAAATGAGGTTAACCAGGAGGAAAATCCCTGCATGCTAGTTTCTTAGATCTTAATGTTTAATAGAAACATTATTCTTTTACTTTTAAATTCTAGAGAGCAGTAACTTTTAAATAATAAAAGGCAGTAGTTTTATGTCTCAAACTTTTGTGACAATGGGCCAATATTTAAAAATTGATATAAAAACCTAACCACATAATGTCATTAACAAAGTAGTTTTTATAATCAAACTAAGTATTCCAGTGAATTGCTTTACTTGGCAATTCAGTTTATTTCTAACAATCTTATTCTTACTTGTATTGATCACTGAACTCTTAACATTTTCTCTTAATTGTAGTTAGACAAAATGAGATTTTTTTTTTTTTCCAAATTGTTTTACTAGTCAGAGTATTTTATTTTTAAAATTTATGAACTGGGTAATGGACAATACTGTAATAATCTGGAGTCTTAAATTTCAAAGTTTAACACTTAACAGGACTTTGTTTCCCAAATTTACCTTTTAAAATAGCAAGAACTATATACAATTTAAAGAGTCTGTATTTAAACAAACGCCCTTTCCTTTTCCTCAAAATGCTTTTAAAAGTGCAGTATAAAAGCTTACGTGTGAAGGCACTGCATAACTTGCATCCTATGGCTATCCTGTGCATCATCACCAATAATCAAATGAAAATATTATAAATTTAATGGATCAAAACTTTGAGGAAGTATTTACTTCTCGTTAAAGAAAATAAGCTTTTGGTCTATTTATTTGGTGAATTCCTTTCTAAAACTACTCTTCAGAAGGAAAAAAAAAAAAAAGAAGCCTGGAAAAGCTGTCTAGATTATGTCAACTACAAATACTGCCCCTATCTTACATGTTAATGAAACCAGAGGACATGGGGTAATTAATATACTTCCTAAAGTGGCCAGCCAGGATAAAGCTAACTAGACCTTTCTAAATTGCCCTCCTAGAGTGGTAGTGCCAACAACACAAGCTCAGCAACATTTCTATAAACTGAAAAGAAAGAGCAGCTCTGAGCCATTACAATGTAATCTTACACTTTAGAGACTGTGTATTTGCTCTTGCCATGTTGAAATCTCTGGACAATGATGATTTATGATTGTGGTTTCTCAGTTTTAGATGTAGGGAAGCATACACCACAGTCAGAGAGACTTCAAAGTTCTATAAAAACTAGAAGTCCAGTGTAACTCAAGCTGTGGTAAGATGCACTGGGGTGGCCTAGAAACACCCTGGTGGCGTGTAATTGATTTCAAATCCCATTTTAAAGTTATCTTTCTTACTACAGAATGGAAGTTTTCTCCTCAATTAAAAGGACACTATCTTCACAGGAAAAATCATTAGTAAATCTTATAGTCCAAGAGGCTAAAACACCTTTACAACCTGGTCTAATAATTGATAACTTTTCTTTTTAAGTGCTTTAATTACATATAAAAGAGAAGAAAATAATATATATGCTTTAATCAGATTAGTTTCATGAACAAATAAAATAACACATTAGAGAAAAAAAGTACTTAAAAATAGTTGTATTTATATTCCACAATTTGCTCAAATACTGGTTTTCTTATAAACTTTCTACAGGATGTTTTTAAACAAATTCTTCACATTTCACGTTGACTATGTACTTACGGAACTTCAGGGAAATAGTTCTGTTTTTAATAGCTTAATCTGTACTAATGGGATGGCACGTGGTCACATGCAGTCCATGTGGGATTCTAACATAACATTAAGTGAGTTTTCTGACGTGGACCATCCCTTTGACGCTGAAGGTAATGCATCTGTTGAAAGAAGGGACTGTAGATTTGGGTTACTGCTCTCTGCATCTTCCAGTTTTTCTGTGTTATCTTCCCAGTTAATGTGGAATCTTGTGACTCGGGGATTAGATGCCAAAATATTCCTTTGAAGCTAGAAAGAGAAACATTTAAATGGTAAGCACTAAGAAAGGTAGATCACCATGTGCAAACTTGATGGTTCTCTTCATCTTTTTAGAAGACTAAATTCATACGCAAAGGCATGAGTAAGAGATGCACTTAAACATAACTAACTAGCAAGGACCATAATAGCAAACAGCAAAAGAAACAGGTGAAGGGTGGGGGACAATCCATCAACAGAGTACCAGCTTTGATACTTTTGCTTCCTAAAGAATAAGGGAGGGAAAGGTCCTTTTGTACCCCTGTTTAGCCTGATGTATTTTCAGGCTGGGAATATTGCTCATTGCCTTGGACATACTCTGGAAAAGTCCCTAGGTTCAATGCTAACTAAGCACTAAGAAATAAAATACAAAAACCAGACTTCAAATGAATAATGTTCCCCAAACAGAACCCCTAGTTACTGGAATCCTAGCAGTAACATATTAAATCTCAGTTTTGAAACAGTATTATGTTCTAGCTTCTTTTACTGCCATACAAAGGTTCCACGTAACCCTGGTTCAACAGGAGGTCCTCAGACTATGAAAAACATTCCGCTCTCACCAGCAGAAAGGAAAATGAACTCTCTAGTCTGTGGCAAGGCTTGGCAGATAGAGCACCACAGTCGGTTTAGTCAGTCACCAAGAACTAAACCCGTTAAACTATTGCCAGTGGAAAATCTAAAGGTTTTTAAGAAGTGTTTTTAAGACTATTGAATCAGATTTGAATGTCTCAGAATTTAACTTATCATCAGAAATATTTAAGAACTTTAGTTTAACCTTCAAGAATAGCAGATAGGGTAAAAAGATAGACATTCTAAATATTAATGAAAATAAGCACAAGCAAGGCGTGGTGACAACTGTAACCCTAAGACGTAGACACCTGAGGAAGGAAGAATGCCACAGTTCAAAGACAATTTGAGCTACAGCAGTCTCACAATCTCTGCCAAAGAAATGAACAACAAAACCAGTTTAATCTTGGCCAAGAGTCATAGGCAAAATTTTTAATCATGTCACTACAAACATAAGACCTCACATGTCCTCGGTTGAAATGAAATCCCTAATGGTATAGAGAAGCAAAGGCCTGCTTTTGCAGGAAGCCCTTCCATTTTACTAAACCATCAGACTCAAGGTAGTCACCTAACAGTAACTCATGGGAAGGGAGGGTGGAGGCCAACCATGCAAATGGAAATTAGTTTGTTCAAGTGCTACAGAACTTCAGATCTGCTTTAAGGCCATGTTCACAGTATACTATGAAACAGCAACCCCTAAAAACTAGACAGTACAAGTAATTAAAAAGGGAGAGTAAGAAAATTACCTTAGAAAAGTCTGGTTTTACTGGCGGGTTTTCCCTTAATTCTGTTTCCGTATATTCATTATTTACATAGTAGCCAACTCTAATAAATTCTTGACCTCGGTAGGTGCAAGTAATCAGTACAACTGTTACCCCCACCGCGTCTGCATCTGGGATGAGCCCTGCATTCGGTGCATCAGCCTAGGGTAATTTAGAAAGAAACACAAAAAGGCTGTGAGTGGCAGGTATAGCAAATGAGCATCAATTACCTCAGCACTAATTGAAACAGTATCTGTGGGGAAAATGTTTTTACACTTTTTGGCTTTTGGAGGCAGGGTCCTTCAATAACCTTGACTGACCTCAGATTTTACCCTGTTCTGCCCCCTGAGTGCTAGAGTTACAGGTGGGCGCCACCACACCCACCCAACAAATGTTCTTTGGTGGAAACTGGCTTACACCTAGAAAGTGAGGTTCATGGTTTCTCTGTAGTAGGACTGGGCACACTTAGTACTTGAAGGCATAATTATTCTGGTTTTACTCTGTGGTGATTAACTACATTATATTCATTATAAAATACATTATGTATAACCAAGTCAATCATTGTAGTGGTCCTAACCTTTTACAGTCCTAGTTTTCAGTCTCAAATTACTATGTACGAAATTAAGTTTCATAGAGCCTATCCGGTGAGTGTTGACCCTGCCCGTTCCCTCTTCTATCCAAGGCCTTTAGGCTCTTCAGTAGGAAACCATGTAAAACTGACAGCAGAGGTCAGCAATGTAGCTCAGTTCAACCCCAGCACCACTAACTAACAAGTACACACATAAATACACAGTGAATACAAATGACAATGGATCTGAAAAACTCTACAGCAAAGTTTGAAACAATGAAAATTAAACTGTATCTGAGCCACATAGATTGTGGAAATTCAATGCAGTCAAAGACTGTTTAGGTAGATAACACCAAAGACCATGTTTTGAATCATAGTGAACCTAAAGGAATTAAAGTGAAACAACACAGCTAGAAGACATTAAAAATGCCAGGAAAAGCTTAAGGTTGTGTCCACAGCCCTCATTAGCAAGACTTCTGAGACAGACAGACAGACAGTCAGACAGTGAGTGATGGCTGAGGCATCCAAGTACAACCTGGAGCACCATTCTGCACAGTAAACAAAGGAAGCTCTGGCACCATATCCTTTGCATATGAACACTTCAGTAAATGCTTTAGCTTGGAAACTTTTAAGACTATGTTTACTGTATATGTAACACATAGCTGACACAAAAAGCCATAAAAATCCTCAGAGACTAAAACTTGCAGGCACCTTCAGCTTTTCTTATTCTCTTCCCTTGTCACTGTCAACATCTCATTTCTAAAGGTTGGGTATTCCTGCATCAGTTATGCCTCAGAATGCTGCTAACTTCCATTCCTTCCTCGTCTCCTCAGTTCCAGCCTGTGTTTATATTGCTGCCGTTTAGACATGCATCCATTTCTCTATCCCTTTGGCAGGTTTTAAACCCTGGATGCTTCAGTTCCTTAGTCTCTTTACAGTTTTGTAATTCTCGTGCGTGTGTGCATGCATGATCTTTCATGCCTCTGTGCCTCAAACAGCACCTTGGCTTTAAGTTCCTAGCCCCACATCCACCCAAATTTATCTCTCAATATCTTCAAACCTACTTTCCAAACAAAGTCCTTTCTGATTCACAAGTTAGCAGCTTCCTGTTTTTTATGTTTGTTACTTGACACAAATTTCCTAATATATGTCTTAATCTAAATGCAGCTGTAAGAATTTCTTACTTTAGAATCTTCTCATTACTCAGTCCCTGCCCTGATGGGGTATGTGATCCCTGTGGACAAACACCAAGGGTAGGGACATAAACCCTCCTGGAGCACATACAGTCTCTCCTACAAATCTTAACATTGCAGGGCTACTTTCAGGGATTCTCATGACATACCCAGAAATGGGTGAAGATGGGAGAGTTCACCGTGCCGGGCAGTGGTGGCGCACGCTTTTAATCCCAGCACTTGGGAGGCAGAGGCAGGCGGATTTCTGAGTTTGAGGCCAACCTGGTCTACAGAGTGAGTTTCAGGACAGCCAGGGCTATACAGAGAAACCCTGTTTCGGGGGGGAAAAAAAATTGTTTGCCAAAGGATTTAACTTGAGCAAATTTGGGTCAAGAAATGTGTAGACCTCTCAGATCATCCAATCCAATACTGGGCAGGTGTCTGGACATCTCCTTGCTAGTCTTAGACCCATTCCTAAGGCAGGCATGTTTATATTAAGAAAAATAGCAGACTAGAAAAATAAGACAGTTTGCTCATAACACAAAACAAAAACTGCCGTAGTTTCAACTTGTTAATAACTGTCAGACGTTAAAAACTGCATAGCTAACATATGACCTAAATCACAGTGCTTTCTCTGTTCTTTTTAGCAACATTTACACTGATAGTAACAAAAAGCTACATACTTCTGTGAGATGTAGCTTCCTCACCGCACTGCATGCCAACAGCTTAGAGGTTCCATAAACACACAAGACTCCCAAGGGCTCACTTTCAAACCCTGATGTACAAGTGTGTCCAGCGCACAGTGTATATATGTGGCTGCACAGTAAGCTGGCCTTCTTTTACTGCATCATGAATTATCAGTACAGTATGTAGTCCCCAGGCTTACTGGGTCCAAGGAAATCCTGCCTCTTTATATAATGAGAATAAACTAGCAGTTGTAGTTAATTACAGACATAGCTAGTTTGTGAGTAATTTGCTAATTACCTTATTCCTCATAATATTCTTACGTAGTAGGTCGTTAGTGGGGTCACGGATTTCAGTGAGCAGAGGCATCAGGCCTGCCTGAGACTGCAGGGCTTCCTTAGGCAGTCTGGGTTGCTACGGCTTTCACAAGGTTATGCACACGCACAATTCAGTTTGATGGCATTTTTAATTAAAGAGTGGCAGCCTGTAGATTCCTGTAGCTGAGCCTTTCTTATCCATTTGTTTATATACACTAAATTATTGGGGGTTTCCTAATAGAAAACCCTCAGGGCCAGATTCAGTTCTGTATTTAAAAGACAACATCTCTAACAATGTTCTTTTAGGCAACTCCTCACCCATTTCTAATGGGATTATTTCAAAGAGAGTAGTAATTGAAACTGTCCTGTCTGTGAAGGGAGAAATAGAGGTCAGGCATAGGAAGAAGTAGATTTTTCTCCTGGATTATGCCTGCCGTGAGACTTGGTTAGGCAGAAATACTTCTAACAAAAATTAATGGTTATTTAAAAGCTAGCTCATTACTCCTTGCAGTATTATAAATATCTCCCTCTAAGAAGCATGGATAATTGAAAAAAGTCACTAGTTTTATAGAGCAACTTAATAAAGCAGGAGAAATAACACTCGTTGACAAAAGATAATGTCTAAAGCTTGGGCACAGACCTAAACACTGTCGGGTATCTGAGAAAATAATTTATACCAAGAGTATTCTACTCACAAGTTCTAATGCAATGGATTTGTCACAGTGGTCCTCTAAAAACCTAGATAAGAAGCTTTAGTGAAGTATTAGACCGTCGTTCCAATGGCCCAAGTCACATGTCTATCTGCTAACATATTTCTTAGCCTTGCAGTTATGACTCTACCAAAATGAGGTTGTTGCTATCACATCAGCAGATGCATGCATGTTGCTGACCAACGCACCATTTGAATACATGTTTGCGGATGCTTTCATCTTGAAAGACAGTCCCATAGGACAAACTCAACCTTGTATGCACAGTACACGTGCAGTTTGTCTAGTTCCCGAAAGTAAACTCAATAACATCCCAGCATATAATCTCAAATATAAATCCTTCATGATAGACACTGCCTGAAATGACAGCAGACTAAAAGTGAGAGAAGATAAAGCAATTACTTAACACAGAAAGGATAGGGCTCTGAGGAAGTTTTAGTCTATTAGAAGCATATAGTTGGCATATACATCTGAAAATTAAGCTTACCTGAAATACAAACATATGCCTTCCTGCAGGAACGGGACCCACTAAAACAGAGTCTAACACTTGATCGTATTCTTCACTTTCTGCAGAGCCCACATAGATAATTTTCCACTCCAAGTCTAGGATAAAAAAAACAAAAACATTATTTCATAGCAATATATGAACATGATAAAGTCCCTTTGTTGACCGCTTAACTGTTAAATGGCTTCTTACTAGAGAGATAATACATACATTACTTATGTATTTCTCACCAAAATTCATATTTCATCCCAGTAACTTCTCCAAATTCTCTTTGATAAAACACTGGTCCCTGGAGAGTGTTCCTCACAATAAAACATGAACAAAACTTGGAGAAACACTAAAATTTCACCCTAGGTACTTAGAAAGCAAATGACACAGAAAGTTCTCAGAGGCCTCCTTTAGTAAAGGGCACTGCGAGCGGTCATCCCATTGCCCAGGCTCAAGCCCTGTGCAATCTCCCAGCTTCTTTTTGTGCTCCATTTTTAACTTCACCACTGTAGAAAAACTGCCCTATGAAACAGAAATCATGACAGAAGCTAAAGTGGAAAAGTCATTAGCAAACCTTCCTTGTGGTTCAGAAATTCCAGCTCATCTCCTGACATAAATTTGTCAGTTATCTCCTCACTCTCACTAGCTCACAGAGTAACTACGGTACTAACTTGTACTTACCATTGTATTAAGAACTCTGCCAACTGGACACCAACCAGACACAGTGGGGCTGTCTCCTCCTGATACTCCTTTCTGCCACACATTCTTAAAACCACAAGAGGAAACCAAGAGCCTTATAGCTCTTCATAAAGCAAAGTACTTACATAGCACAGAGGCAAGGGCATGATACACTCAAGTACAACCTAACCCAGGACTTGCCTTGTAGTTCAACTGGGATTTCATTAAGCACCCTTTTAGAAACAGAGAACCAGAGAGTATTAAAACCATTGCTCTTTAAAGGATAGGAGGAAGATGACAGGCAATCTCCTATAGTGTGGTCTATGCTTGGCTTCATTATAGAAAGACTCCCAAGGGGTTGAATTCTGGTTCACTCTGGAGACCGTCAACAAATCCTTTCTTGTGTGTAGCTATGTAGGAATCTCCTAAATTTGTGAGTACTGGCACTCCCCTTTGACTCATACTATATTTGCAAACTGAAACTTTCTGAATTGCAACTTCCTTGTTATTTGTAATGTTTTAAAAGCCAGCAGTTACTGTTATGTCATGGCTCCACCATAGACTAAGGCTATTTGTAGTTTCATCCTTCAGTACGCTTCCAGATTCAGGGTTCTGCATCTGGCATATCATCAGATCACTTATTTGTTGTTGGATCTAGGAAGAAACAGTAACATTTTCTGACCAGAAAGAAAAGCAAAAATAGTCCCAATTGTAAAAAACCTCTTGGTGTGTTCAAGAACAAGCCAAGAGGCTGGGATTTTAGAACAGAGAGATGTTACCCAATCCTGAGGTTGGGACAGGGAGCAACACAGCCACATCATACAAGGCCTGATGCCGGCCATTAAGGATTTTGGTTTTAACACTTAAGAGGCACCATTTTGTTGTTGTGTTGGCATCAAACCCAGAGCTTTCACTCATTCTAGGCACCCACTTTATCACTGAGCTACAGCCCCAGCCTTACAGCTGGGGTTTTTCAACCTTGCTAGTGCTGTGACCCTTAAACAGTTCCTCAAGGTGTGTTGACTATCCAATCATAACATTATTCTGTTGCTACTTCCTAACTGCCATTTTGCTACTGTTACGTAGCAGTAAACTGTAATATCAACATGTGTTTTCCAGTAGTCTTCTGGGAGTCATGACCCACAAGTTGAGAACCATTTCCCTGAAGTTTTGAGCAGAATAATGACAGGAATTCTCCTTTCATCTTAAAGGATCATTTTACTTGCTGTGTTTTGTGTAAGCTGTATGAGGGCAGGGGAGCAAGAGATTGTTTCAACAGTTCAGTACAGAAATTCTGGTGGTGTGTGTGAGTTATGATGGCCATGGGGCTGGTGTAAAGCATTCACATCCTGGATAAAAGTTTAGAGGTGGAAGCAGCAGTAGCCACTTGGGGGAGGTGGTTGGTGTAAAGAAAAAAAAATCAGGTTACTTTTATATCTGTCTAAGATGCCTATTAGATGTTTAGGTATAAACACACAAATTTTTAAAAATTGAAATTTGGCAATACTACATAATGACAAGGACAGGAACAGGATTCCTTAGGAGTAAAATGAGTCATAGTCAACACTAAAGTTGACAGGTCAGGAAGAGGATAAATCAATAAAGTAGTTTAGAAAGCTACCGCCCAACGAAGGAAGTGATCCAAAAGCCAAGAGGACACAGTAAGGAGAAGGGTATATGAAAGCTACTGACTTACCTAAGGTAAATGCTTTATCATACAGTATATCTATTCAAGCACACATATACTCTGTGTGTGTTAATATAAACAAGAAAGCTGAGACATAGAGAAGCTAAGTAGTCTAGGATTCGCAGAGCTTACAAAGCAGAACCATAATTAAAGGTGGGCCTCTGCTACTCAAAAGCCTTGGATTTTAAGCCTTTCCCTTTCTAGGTTTCAAGTAAAGAGTTTAAAGAATATAGGAGCGTGGATAAAGACAGGTAATGGAAAGTGGATTGGTTAATCTCACCTTAATAAGAACAAGCTGTGACTCAAGGAGCAGGCAAACATTGGGTCTGAATTGTGATGGTATGCTTATTTATCAATTTGTTCATAAACCACTTTTCCTTTTCTACACCTTTGTATTTTATGAAGTTACAGATAGGGTTGTGGCACTACAAGAGTTATGAGCTGAAAATTATTAATTTATTTTAAAAGTTTTCCATTTAATCATGGTAATCCCGGGTAAGAAGTATCTCCATGTGTGGTGGCAGGGATGTTACCAAGGAAATTTTAACTTAATTACATTGTTGGGAAGATCTGTGGTCTAGTAGAAAATACACACACAGCCTTTGTAATCAGAACAGGCCTGAACTTTCAAAGTATAAAGCCACAGGCTCAGTTTTGATGTACGGCAAATAGTAAGCCTTAGAAATTGCAGGTAGGCCAATTAAACTTGTATACGCTTAGTGATCAAGCATAATAAAGCCCCTATTTAAAATCTCTTTAAAAAAATTTAAGCATATATATGTGTATACACACACACACACTGTTGTGGAGGTCAGAGGATAACTGGCTGAAGTCAATTCACTCCTACCATGTGGATTCAGTTGATTGACAGGTAGCCATCTCACTAGCCTTTAAATCCCACTTTTTAATGTGCTCTACTCCTAGACATAAGCCCTATAAAAGAAATCACCATATTGTCTTTAGAGCAAACACAACCTATGGCTTCTTCTGAAGCAAAACTGCAAGGCAGCTCTTGCAGCAAGGTTAAAATATCTCATGACTACAGACAAATAATAAATGGTGGCTGATGGGTATATTGGAGGTAGACATAAATCATAAATTCAAAATTCTCTTTAGAGTATTTTGTCCGTTGGCCAATAACTTAAAAAGTCACAGTACAACAATAGTATGGACCCCAGAAAAGAGCTTCTGCAGGATCAATCCACTGCCATTTCCTTACTCCACAGAGCCCCTAGATGGAGTATACAGGAATGGCAGGCACCTTTTTCAAGGATTCCTTTGCAGCTTTGGAATGACTCAGCTTAAAATACCTTAAAATGATGGTGCCCTGGTTTTGAAGTGTACTAGAGGAAGGCATATTCTTGACTTGAGTAATACCACTGTTGTGAAAGGATCCCAGTTTAAAATGGAACCTTGTTTGGTTTCCGTGGATGGCTGGTTTCGAACTATCCAGTGTAGTGACTGTAACAATATCCTAGACCATATCTTCCTTGTACAACGTGGACCTAAAATGGAAGCCGTCATATAAGACACACCTGTAGTGTAACTTCTAATGCCTCGAACACTGCACTGAGTTAGGATGGACTCGGCCATGATCCTACTTTATATTTGCTCATTTGTATATATATAAAAAAGAAAACTCAATGTTGGGATTGGAAATGGGTCTGATGTGGAAATGCTATTACATTTCAAATGGAGGAATGAGCAAAAACACTCTTACACTTATTAATCATCGCAGCCTATTCAGAGGCTGCTATAGTCTAATCTGTATTCAATCTTCAAAATATGTCCCACTCACTAAATGTATGTGCATTATAATTTACATACGAATTAAAAACAACTGGGTACATTTTAAGCGATGGTGATGGTTAGCCAAAGGAGTGGAGGGAAAGGCCTGTGACTTCCTTTTTACAATTTTTAAGGGTTTATTGCAATGGTTTTTTATAAAGTTAACATCCTACATGAAATACATTGTAGAGATTATAAACTTTTAAATTAAAGGAGAAATTCTTCTCGTCATGATTAAGATGATACTCCTAAAGGCATTTTGTCTAAATACTTCCAAGTCCCAAGATGTCCTCCTAGTTCACTAAAATTTAACACAGCAATGAAGTTAAACTTTTTGTTTCAAATGTTGAAAATGAAGCATTGATTTTAATAAAATATAAGAAAAGCGACAAGAAGCCATATTTTAGCTTTCTAAATTCTGTATTACCTCAATATTAAGAATTTTTTCAAACCGTAAAATGTACTTCAGAAAGGACTTTTGCCTTCTATTTCCCAGCCAACGTTTGTATTTTCTCTATCTGCCTGGACGTGCAGTTATTTTAACTGCATCTTCTTAACACGTTCTGGAGAAAGTCTTTCAGACTTTCTAGAAGCCAGAGATGAAGTGCCTGGAATTGGTTAAGCGCCCTGCTTTTGCTCTCGGGTGGGATGGAACTTCTAGCCCCTCACCGTTTCTCCCTGAGAGGTCTCCGTCTCCCGGGAGAGGCGTCCCGGCCGCTCCGGAGGCGGCGCACAGCATCCCGGGCGCCCGCGGAGAGCACGGCGGTCCCCGGGAGCCAGGCGCCGAGGGGCCGAGCCCAGCGCCCGCCTTCCGCGCTGGTTGGTGGAGGAAGCCGGAGAGCGGCGCGAGGACAGCCTCGGCGGGGCTCGGGCGGGAAGGCGCGGGCCCGCTGGCCCCTGGCGGTCCGGAGCAGGCGTCGTGCCGCCGGATAAGATGGCTCCGCTCCCCGCCGAGCCGCGCGTGCTCCCCGCCGGGCCGCGGGGCCCTGGGGCTGCCGAGGCCGCACGACCCCCGCCAGCGCCGCGCGAGCCGGGGCCGCCAAGCGCCGCCCGCCGCAGACAAAGCTGACAACATGGCTCCCTCCGCCCGGCAAGTTGCTCGCAAGTTGCGGCGCGACCGGCGTCCCTCAACTTCAAGTTTCCCTCGCATGGCCGCCCTCCCGCCGGCCGCCGGCCGCGGCCCACGCCGCGCGAGGCCGGGCCGGGAAACTTTAACGTCCGCCGCCGCAACTGACAGCCCGGCGCCACTCGCTCACCTTCAGACAGGTCCTCGATGCACTCGAAGGTGATCTCGAACTGGAACGGGTTGTAGAAAGGCGACGGGTTATCCAGCACCACTACATTGTTCACCTGAACCTTTGCCATATTTTGAAGAAAACACAAACAATGGGGCCGGGGCTGGCGGCACCACAGAGTCCCGCGCGCGGCCGCTCCGAGAGCGCAGACCCCCGCCCCGGCGCGGCGCGGCCCGACGTCGTGCAGCTGCGACTTGAGAAACTTTTTTTCCTTTTTATTTACACGGCAGCACTCCACAGTGTTTTGCAGCTTTCCTATTTCACTAAACTACAGCCCATTCTGCTCTGATAACTAGCAGCGTTGCCCGCGATTGGCTGCCCCCGAGCTCTGACCCTCCTCCTCCAGCGAGGGCCGCGGCGGCGAGCAAGATGGGCTCCCGCTCGCGGAACGGACGGGAAACTTTCACTGCGGCTCCACCTGCTGGTGCGGACCAGGACAAAGGCGCAGAACAAAGTGAGTGGAATAGGGGCTGGGAGGCCCGCGCGGAGGCCGCCGCCGGCGGGAGGAGGGGCGGCGCAGGCCCCGCCCCCTCCCCGCGGGCCCGCGCCGCACGTCGGGCGTAGCCGTGGCGGACCGGAGGGGGCGGGGCCCGGAGGGGCGGGGCCGGCGGCCCTGGCGGGAGGGCCTGACCGCCCCGCGTGTGCGCAGCGTGGGCCTTGGGGTTTGTCGGGTTTTCTCCCCGTCTTTAACGCTTCCCCATCAGTGCTCGCGGCTTTGCGGGCTCTGCTGGATTTAGCAGATAAGATGCGCTTTGCCGTACTCGTTAGGCCCAACTGTCTGTGCTTCTCAAAATGGTAGAGAATAGGGAGAAGGGCTGCTTGCAGTGGGAATAAATTGCGTTTTATAGCCCATGTCAGCTCGAAGGGAGCAAGCCATTTTGGAATTCGAGTTCTTGGCTACGACAGTGCGGTGGTGAAATAGATATAAAACGAGGGCGGGGTGATTTTACACACACACATACACGAACACACAGAGGCAGCCTGGAAAAATCTGAGTATGCGATCTTCGGCTGCACGTTGGATTTCTTCCCATTTCAGATGTGAAAAGGGGGAAAGCGTGATCAGTTACAGCGCGGTTTCTGTGGTTTGGGGAGGGGGCAGAGAAAGAGGTTAAAAGTGGAGAAAATGGAACTGTCAGAAGTCCAAAGGACAGCAAATGTGTTCTTAGTGGAGTATGAGAAAGGAGAAAACACAGACAACATGACATTTGCTCTCCAAGACATTTATAACAAACATTCGTAAATTTAAAATTGCAGCACCACAAATTCTGAGGAGCCTTCCACGCCTGTCATGCCTGATTATGGCACTTAGCCACTCTGGGTGGGCGAGGGAATAGAAACTTAACACCTTTGTGAATGTGAACTGATTCTTTACTGTGGAGGTGTTACTCATAAACTACTGGGTTCTTTTCTTTTTCCTTATAAATGAAACTAGCAGGCTATTAAATAAAATTCGGAGTGAAAATTATTTCTTAGTATTAATCTGCAAGTGAAGTTTTCTGCTAATTTGCAGAATTTTGATTAGTCATTCTTTGGAGATGTTGAGACTCAGGTGAATTGCTATTGATGATCTGTCCTTGTCCAAAGGTCTTCTAAAGTTCTTGTGGAACAGGCCCATCCGTGTTTAAGGAAATTAAAGTGGTGCGAGGGCCACTTTTATTGTCAGTAGACTGAGCAATCAGTGTCTACCAGTTCAGTCACCTTTGTTTATGTGCATCAGAGTAAAAGTCACACTTTGGTGGTAGACAAGATGGCCATGGCTGGTAAATAGTACACACATCTCTTATTAATCCTAGTTTTACACGATATTATCCAAGACAAAGAAAAAAACCTATTGTATGCTGTAAGATACACTGAATATGTAAGATAAAGCGTCCATTTGAAGATTAAAAATAACATGAATCCAGTGAGGTTGTAATATCCAGTTATGGCAGGCACTCTTGAGATTCCAATTGACTTATGAAAATGCTATTATGTGCTTCTTACATGCATCTTGCTGTTTGACCAGAGGTGTGTTATGAGTTATATGTAAGACTCATTTCTGGTGCGTGCACGCACACACACACACACACACACACACACACACACACACAAGAGCGCGCGTATGTATCAGGGACTAAGAAGATCTACCAGGTTATAACTAAATTTGGTTCATTTTCTTACAAGTTTGGGGTTTTTTGTTGTTGTTTTTTTGTTTTTTATCTCTTGTTGTTTGTTTAAAGTGTCATATGTAACAGTGTTTTCCAAGAACTATCTCCAGGACTCTCATCGTGCCCCTCTGTTTTATTACTGCTCGTTAAAAATGTTTAAGAGCAAACTTGTTCCAATAGTTTCTTCACCATGAACAATGTTTTTAGAATCCTATCGCTGCTCCCCTAAACCCCCTTAGAAGCACTGTACCATGCTTCTAAGTAAACCGTTACAACTGATGGGTCACAATGTAGGGTCCCCATGAGGATTAGAGACCCAAATCCCTACTTTCTACTTTTGGGACTAAGTGAAAGATTGTTTGTTCTTTTAAAATGAAAATTATGAATGAACTGCTGAGGGCTGTTGTTACAGGCTAAATTATATTTCCCTCAGATTCATATATTGAAGCTCCATCATCTAGTATCTCAGAATATGGCACTGATTATAAATAGGTCTCATACAGAGCGGGTTGAGTTGCAGGAGGCGGTTGAGGATAGCAGTCAGAATGCACCTTACTTCAGTCTGGTATCTTCATTTTTTAAAAAGTATGTGAGGAAACAGCACAGGATACATGCATAAACACATGGCAGGGAAAGGGTAAGAAGGCCGTCCACAAGCCGAGGGACTGGCCTCTGAGGGAACGAGACAAAGCTAGCAAGGCCTAGCGTCCAGGCTGGTGAGGAAATAAATTTCTATTCTTTAAACTTGTCTATGATATTTTGTTATGATAGCCCCCCAAAACGGACAAACTATAATACATTTTTTTCTCATAGCAAATTAAGGTTTCTTGAGTGTTTAAGCATGTTTTATCCTGATACTCATCAGCTATCACGTGCCTTATGACCATGAGATGCAGTGAGGAGGATGCTGGGATGATGCGGGATGCTGTGCATAGCCATTCTTCTCCATGGAAAGAATCTGTTGACGATCATGTACGTTGGTTGATATTTGAGTAGATGAGCAGAGTGTTTCCATGGTTGCCGAACTCCTCTGCAGAGGGCTTCTAAGACTGAAACATTTACTTAAGTTGAGGTTACACAGAGACCACTGAAAAAGCAAGCTAAATTCAATAGAATTCAAATGTGCTGGATGAAATTTTCCTGGAGCTGGGAGTGAAATGGAGTCTCAGTCCTGCCTGCCCCAAAAGGTAAAATAGAAACAGTGGAGTAACTTTTAAAAAGTACATTATTGGGATGGGGGAGTCCACAGCATGGAGGTCAGAGGATGTTTTTATGTAGCCGACTTTCTCCAACCTGTTGGTGGGTTCTGGAGGTGGAGCCTCGGCTGGCTGGTAGATGGAGCCATCCCCAGACCTCTGACCTTGCTTTTGTTCCACTTTTCCCATTTTATTTTGCAGTCACTGTCTTGTCTTAGAAGGCCGTTTGTATTACTCCAGTCTGTAGAAACAAAACTCGGCATAAGTGCTGCTTTTCTGTTTGCTGGCTTGTTTTTGTTGTTGTTTTGCCATGTTAAGAATTTAATCCAGGTTCTCACACGTGGTAGGAAAGTTGCATCCCAAGACAGGCATACTGAACTGTGATCTTTCTTGGCATAAAGTCCCCACCCTTTTTTGAACTAACAGAACATCAAAACTTGGTGACTTGTTGTAAACATTGTTTTCCCTGTTACACTGTCAAATGTGCAGATTTGCTGGAGTGATTTTTTTCCAGATATTTCTAACTGAAGTCTCAGTGATTTTAATTTGTTGCATATATACAGAAAGCACTTAGTATGTTAAATTTCTGTGCTAAGTGCTAACGTAATGATAAAATAGATAAACCGTATAAAGAGCTTATGGTCCAGTAGCAAAGGTAGCTTATGTGATCAAAAGTACAACTGAAAGAGAAGGATTTAGGTGACATTAAAATGAGCAAAAGAAATTCTCTTTACTCTTTGTAAAGAACATTTAAATAGCAGACATTTTGAGCAATCCAGTACACTAGAATGGTTAGGAGGGTAAGGTATTATCATCCAGGATAGCAACTGAGGGCTAGCACTTAGGAACTGGCTATGTTCACTGTTGCCATAGTTACAACCCTGTCTTCACCATGGCAGGTAGAATATGAAGTATTCCTTATGTACAGAAAAATAGAGACATAAAATTTCCTGGGGGCCGGGGGTGGGGTGGACATAGGCTAGCCAGGACTATGTTAATAACAAAACTGTGAATGTGGATGGCCAAAGCAGGTACTGGAAATGGGGCTTGATCCAGCCAGGGCAAAACCAGACTCTCCCCATGGAGGCCTTTCAGACAGACAGCCTATTTTGAAAAGACAGCCCTGAAAGTGGGGGAAGATAGAACCACACACATCCTACCCTGAATCCTTATATATTTTAGAATTGATGCCAAATTAAGAAGCCCATCCCCTGCTTTTTTTCATGGACTTCACTTAAAGGTAATTATATTTTTTTCGCGCGCTCATGTGTGCACGTGTGTGTGTGTGTGTGTGTGTGTGTGTGTGTGTGTGTGTGTAAAATATGGCACGTGTGTGGTAGGTAAGAGGACAGCTCCCTGTTCAGCCTGGGTGCTGGGGATCAGTTTTAGGTGGTCAGGCTTGCATGGCCAGCCCTCTGCCCAGTGAGCCAGCTGGCCACTCCTTTACATTTCCTAAGGTTTCTCTGTGATAAATACAGTGTGCCTTTTCTTCATTGTGTGCTCCGCAGTACTAATGTTTTACAGTTTTGATGTTCTGTCTACCAGTCTATTAAAAATGCCTGCTACATATCTAAAACCTTCGTGTAGGAGAACCACTGCAAAACGCCCATTAGATAGCTACCAGTGAAAGCATTCCGCTTGCTAACCCAGCATTGTTGTGAATGTTGAAATGTGTCTTATTGTTATTAAAAGGTTTTAACCAGTGCATTAATGGAAATTTCTAAAAATTACTGTTTCCTTGTTCTAGTTTCTTAAGCATTCCTTCTTCATCCTGTTTTAAAGCAGGTCCTTCTAACCTCTTGAGCTCAGTCTTCCTTGCAGCGTGTCTTCTATATTTCTTTGCCTCTCCCATTCATAGGATGTTTTCCTCTTCACCTGATACTGGGGGGGTGGAGGGGGGACGAAGTGATGAATAGAGAACTCAGATCTTTAGAACATCTCTAGGCTAGACCACTGCTCGTACAAAGTCATTGCTAAACAAAGCAGCTTTTTCTAGTTGGTTGCTATAGAGACAAATGACATTAAATGGAGTCATATTTGGCAGAGTCTAAGTAGGCTTTGTAAGGCTGGGGCCTTTTAGAGACAGAAACTAGGAGGGATATGAAGGGGACTGGTTTCAAAAATGAGCAGACAGGCAAGTGATTGGGAGATGTTGTCCAGGCGTCCTTACGTAAGTGGTTTTTTAAATACAGCTTAACTCAGCATATTCTCTCCTTTAAGGTATCTATCTTAATCACTTTTAAGGGTACTCGGGCTCATGCAGTCATCACCACAACCCTAGAGTATTTTCATCATCTCATGAAGGTACTTTCAGGCCGGCCATGATGGTTTTACACCTGTAATCCCAGCAGACTGAGGTAGGATTGAGTGTAGTACCAGCCTGATCTACATAAAGAGTTCCAGGCTGACCAAAGCTACGTGTAAGCTCTGTCTTGTAAAAAAAAAAAAAAAAAATCTATCTATATATAGATACACACACACACACACACACACACACACACACACACATCCGTGTATGTAGTGTATGTGAATGTAAATCTTTCTAACTACCATTCCCAGTGTTGTATTAATAGATTTGTCTTTTCTGACGAGCATCTTTCAAACATGTCTTTGATATTTTCATCCATGGTATAGCATCTATTCACACTTAATCTGGTTTTGTTACCCAATAACATTGTGGATCTAACTCATTTTCTTCACTGTCAGTTGATGACGTTTGACTTGCTTCCCCCTTTGTCTATTATGCACACTGTTGCTAGGAACATTCGTATGCAGAACTTTTGCATATGGCTGTTTTCGTTTCTCTGCATTTGTGCTTAGGGATGAACCTGGTCACAAATGATAGGTAACTCCTTTTGAAGAGGCACCAGATTGTTTCAAAAAAGATCTGCACCATTTACCGTTTCTATTAGACACAGTGTCCCAAATTTCTCATTCCATCTACACTTGCTATAGTGTGTATTTGAGGCATCTGGCGACATGGCTCAGCAGGTCTGAGTACTAGCTGCTCTCCCAGAGGGCTGAAGTTCAGTTCCAAGCCCCACCACCCATGGCAGTTCACAGCCCTCTAGAACTCCAGTCCCAGGTGATCCAACAAAACCCTCCTCAGGCCTCATACGTGGTGCACAGGCATACGTGCATGTAGAACACTAGTGAAATAGTAAAAGGTTTAAAATGCGGTTTTGACTGTAGCCATGGTGATCTATAAAGTATATTTCATTGGGATTTTGCTTTTCATTTCCTCTGTAGCTAAAGCTGTTGTTATGTTTCATTTACATGTTGGACATTTCTCTGTCTTCTGAGGAGGCTATTTTCAGATCTTTCCCCATTTTTAGTTGGCTCATTGTGTGTTTAGTTTGTAGTTGTGCTCTTTCCATAATTGAAATCAAGTCTTTTCAATACATGGATTTAATTATTTTCTGGGGGTTGGTATTTTTGGTGGTGTCTTTTCCAGAATAAACCGTGTGTGTGTGTGTGTGTGTGTGTGTGTGTGTGTGTGTGTGTAAGAACTGTTTCATCTCTGTGGGGTGGGTTCTTTTTTGTTTCTGTTTTTTTTGGGGGGCTTGTGCTTGTAATTTCTCAAAACCATTACCATTCCAAGGTCAGAGATTTACAATGGTCTTTTTTTTTTTCCTCTACTTCTTGTTAGAAATGGTGTCGTCTCAGGGCACCTCAAGTCCATTCTCAGCACAAATAATGCCCCAGAGGGGCAAAGGGCAGGGGGATAAGAAAAAATGACAGGAAGTAGAGGACAAGGCAGAAGAGAAAAGGAACAGGGGAGAGGCAGGAAGGGATATTTGCCCTGAGGGGCTGCCTCTGGATCGAGAGGAGAGGGGAAACGGTAACTTAACTGTGTTAAGATGAGGTGTTTGATTTTAATCAGGCAGGTTAATTACGTGAGCTAAAGGGGCTTTTGACTGCTGGACTTCAATACTTCGATGGCTGGGCCTTAGTAGTTTGTCTCAGGAAGAGGAAGTGGCCAAATATGGTAAGATAGGCCTTGGTGGCTAGCTTTAGGAATGTAGTTTAGCAGCTTTTGTTTGTTTGTTTGTTTGTTAGCAAGGCCGAGGGAATGGGGAGAAAGGCCAGGCCTGCTGGGATGGTGTTTACCACGCTTGGGCTGGCTAGAGTCCCCTCCACTTGTAATGCAGTTTTAGCTCTTTACAATTATGTCTTGGATTTCACTTTGAATTATTTTTGTATGCTGTGCGAAGCATGAAATCCAAAATCACATTTTTGCAAGGGGGTGTCCAGTATTCAGGAGCATCTGTTAAAAACATTTCCCCAGTCAACTGGCTTAGATATTTTTTTCTTTTAGGTTTTATTTTTGTGTCTGTGTGAGTATGTGCCATGCGTGCACGTGGAGGGCAGAAGATGTAAGATCCTCTGCAACTGGACTTGGAGACAGTTGTTAGACACTTGATGTTGATGGTGGGACCCAAACTCACATCCTCTGGAAAACCAGCTAGCACTCTTAAACATAGAAGTATCTCTCCAGCCCCATAAGTTCAGAATTTTTATAAAAAACAAATTTGCTATAAATGTTTGGGTTCTTTCTGGACGGTTCTACTGCTGCTGACCTGTTCTCACATCGTACCGAATCCTGTAACTTGCAGTTTTGAAATGAGGAAATGTAAGTCTTTCAATTTGTTCTCTAGTTTTCAAGATTAACTATTTGGGATACCTTACTTTCCCCGTGGATTTTAAGGATATTTTGTCAGTATTGCACAGAAGCCACTTTGAATATAAAAATTGAATTGAACCTGTACATAGTTTTTAGTACTTTTAAATTTTTTAAATTATGTGTGTTTGTCAATGTGGTTTTGTGCATGTGGGAAGAGACAACCACAGAGGCTAAAAGTGGTCAGAGAGGTCATTCTTTTTAAAAATGCTGGGTGTACTCTAACCCCGCCCCCAATTTCTCCAGCCCCACTTTTGAGAGGTATTAATTGTAACAGATTGTCTTCTAGTCATGTGGGATTTGATTCATCCCATCTCTTTAAATTGTTTCAACATTACTTTGTAGACTTTTGAGTCTTAAGTTCTATCCTGTCTTGTTGGATTCATTCCTGCTTTTGGAGGCTGTAATAAATGGAAGTATTTTCTTAACATGAATGATATAAAAACATCTACTCTTTCCTTTTTAAATTAATTTAAAGTGTTGACTTTTAACAAATTTAGATCGTATTTTTTTCATCTCTCCCTACTCCTTCTAGATCTATGGGGCAAGTGGAAACATGTCACCAGACAGAAAAGGTCAAGCAGATTAAGAAACCCTGGCAATTCTCATAATTGAGAACGGTAGGCGTTTGAATCTGCTCCCGACCTTGTTCCTGTCTTGGAGCACATGACCGAGACACTCCACTGCGAGAACCATGGCAACTGGCCCCCTTCCCAACTCCGTGCAGTTACCAGAGGTGTCTGGGTGTCTGGGAGATTGGGATCCACAGCCTCAGTCCCTGCCTGTGCTGGTTCTCACAGGCTAGGATCCCCATCTTAGGCTGCATCCCACCTCCCCTGAGCACCTGTGCGCGTTCAGCATAGGCAAGGATGAGATGGAGCCTAGTGCCCCTGCTTTTCATCTGCACCAGCAGTGTTCACTCGTGTGGCTCCACACAGGTCTTCCCTACTTCCCTACCCACGCAACCTTATTGTCTCTCTCCCTCAAAAAGAACGCAAAATGTGGACTGCAGTTTGTGTTGGTGAACTATTCCTGGGCATGGGGTCCTCCCTGGAGTGTGGCAGATGGACCCAGTAACACTCCACGAGAGAAAACTGATTCTCCTTTGCCATGAATTGCAGGTAGCTTCTTGGTTAGGAGTGGGACTTGGAATCCACTTCCCCTTCTCAGTGCTAGAATTCTGTCTGGTTTAAACCTATGTAGTTCTTCTATGTGCTCTCACAGTCTCTCTGGGTTTATACATGTATCATTCTTGTCGTTCCGTTCACTCGTTCAAGGACTATTTCCTTAAGTCAGCTACCACCTCTGGCTCCTACGTACTTTCTGCCTCCTTTTCCACGTGGATCCCCGAGCTTGACAGAAGAAGTTCAACAAAGATTCCAATGTCTCACTCTTGACGTGTTGCCGAGTTGTGGGTCTGTTGTCAATTATCATCTACTTAGAGAAGCTTCTGTGAGTGATCTTGGGACAGCAATGTGTCGTTAGGAGTTATTACGATGTTCCTGTAGCAGAATAGTAGTAGTAGGTTTCCCCTAGGACCCATCTAGTCTCAAGTCCTTGGCCACTTGAGGAATGTCAGATGAAGGCGTCATCTCATGGAGTGGCCCTGAAATCCAAGCAAAAAGAAGTTGGGTACTTCCATAATACTTGTACATCACTGAAGCAGTATGCACGTAGGCAGGTCCTGGGATGTGTACCTGCGTGATGCTGATGATTGATGCTGATGATTGTTTTCTACTCCAGTAGCATCCTTTACTCTCCCCCCCACTTTCCCATTTAATTCTCCTACTATTGTTTCTCCTTTACAACACTCTATGTCTCCTTTAGTGATGCCCCTTCCCCATGACCCCTTAGTATAAATATGTAAAGCTTAAAAGCTTGATCCACATATAATAGAAAACATGCAATATATGTCCTTTGGATATGGGTTACCTCGTTCATCCTTTACCTGCATATATTACAATTTCACGTTTCTTAATACTAGAATACAGTTCAATTATGTAAATGTACCACATTATTCTTTCATCAGTTGATGGACATCTAAGCAACTTCCAGTTTGTAGCTATTATGAGCAGAGCAGCAATCAGCATGGAAGAGCAAGTGTCTCAGTAGTAGGAGGCAGAGTCCTTTCGGTATATGGCCAGCAGTGGTATAGTTAGATCTTTAGGGAGATTTATTCCCATCTTCCTGATTTCTGTCGCGGCTGTGCCAGTTTGCACATCCACCAGCAACGTGCCCTTTCTAAAACTCCTTGCCAGCCAGAGCTGTAATTTGTTAGTTGATCTTGGCCATTCTGACTGGTTTACGATGAAATCTCAGAATAGTTTTTATTTGCCTTTTCTTGATGGCTAAGGTTATTGAACATTTTAAAAAGTGTTTCTCAGCCATTTGTGTTTCCTCTTTTAAGAAAACTATTTAGTTCTTTACCCAAATTTTTATTGACTTATTTTTTTTTCTTGACGCTCAGGATATTTTGTTTTTTTTAAAGATATCGGCTTTATACAATTGGTAGGGTTTTTTTCACATTGTATAGGCTGCTCCTGTGCTTGAATGGTGGTGTCCTTTGATATTCAGAAGCATTTTAGTTTTACAAGGCCACACATATATTGGTGACCTGTCTTTATGCCAATTAGTTCGAATCTATTCCCCACTTTCTCTTCTGTCAGATTCAAGGTGGCTGGTCTTATGTTGAGGTCCTTGATCCATTTGTACTTGGATATTGTGCAAGTGATAGATACAGATCTATCATTCTTCTACATGCAGCTATTCAGTTTGTTGAAAATGCTGTCTTTTTTTTTTTTTTTTTTTTTTATTTTACAATGTGTATTTTTGGCTCTTTTGTAAAAATCAGGTATGGAATTACGTCTGGATTTTCAATTGTAAACCATTGATCAATATTATTTTAATACCAACACCATGCTGTGTTTAGTACCATAGCTTTGTGTGCAGCCAATAGCACAGGCATTAGTATCAACAATATGTGTGGCCTTGTAAAACTAAAATGCTTCTGTATCTCGAAGGACACCTCCATTAAAGCAAAGCAGCAACCGACACAATGTGAAACCTGGGGTGGTGGTACCTCCAGCAGTCCTTTTGTTATTCCGGATTGTTTTAGATATCTGGTTTTTGTGTGTGATTTCCATATGAAGTTGAGTATTATGTTCCAGTTTCTCTGAAGACTTGTCTTAGAGTTTTCCTGAGGATTGGACTGAATCTGTCAATTGCTTTTGGTAGAATGCTCGTTTTCACTATTAATCTTACTGATCTATGAGATGGAAAATCTTTTCTTTTTCTGATCTTCTTCAATTTCTTTCTCCAAAGACTTGAAGTTTTTAATCATTCGATCCTTCCTTTCACTTGGTTAGAGTTGCTTAAATATATTTTATTATTATTTGAGGCTGTTTGGAAAGGTGCTGTTTCCTTAATGTCTTTCTCAGTTTTGCTTTTCATTTGTATATTAAATGGGGACTTATTTTGGTGGGTCAGTTTTGTATCCAGCTACTTTGATGAAAGTGTGTGTCAGCTCTAGGGGTTTCCCAGTAGGATTTTTTGGGGGGGGGGGGGGGAGACAGTCACTTCTGTCCCCTTGATTTCCTCCAGTTGTCTTATTACTCTAGCTGGAACTTCAGGTGCTATATGGAGTAGGTATGGAGAGAGTGAGTAGGCAGCCTTGTCTTGTCCCTGATTTTAGTGGAATTGCTTTGAGCTCCTCTCCACTTAATTCGATGTTGGCTGTAGGCTTGCTCGAACTTCCTTTATTATGTTGAGAATGCCCCTTGTATCCCTAGTCTCTCCAGGACTTCTATCATGAAGGGGGGTTGGGTGTTGTCACAGGCCTTTTCTGCATCTAATGAGATGATCGTGTGGGTTTTTTTTTTTTTTTCTTTCAGTTTGTTTGTATCTTCCTTTTGTTCCAGAGCTATCAGTTGTGCTGTTTTGAGTATGAGCTGTCTCCAGGTTCTGTGTTATTTTTCTTTTTTAATGTAGGTACTCGGTGCTATGAACTCTCATTGTAGCATAGATTTCATTGTGTCCCATAAGCTTAGGCATGTTGTGTAACTATTTTCATTCAGTCTTAGAAAGTCTTTTAATTTCTTTATTTCTGTCTTAACCCATCTTTTGTTCAGGAGAGAGTTGCTCAGTTTCATGAGCTCCTAGGCTTACAGTTGTTTCTGGCTGAGAGGATGCAGGGGGTTATTTCCATTTTCTTTTATCTTTTGAGACTTACTTTGTGTCTGAGGATGTAGTCAGTTTTGGAGCAAGTTCCATGAGGTGCAGAGAAGAAGGTGTGTATTCTTTTATGTTTGGGTGAAATGTTCTGTAAATATGTTAGCTCCATTTGGTTGATAACATCTATCAGCTCCAGAATTTATTTCTCTCTTTACTTTCTGTCTAGATGACCTGTTCGTTGGTGAAAGTGGGGTAGTGAAATTTCCCACTCTCAGTGTATGAAGGTCAGTATGTGATTTAAGCTGTAATCATGTTTCTTTAACAAATTTGGGCGCCATTGTGTGTGGGGCATAGATGTTAAGAATTAAATGTCATTTTTGTGGCTTTTTCCTTTGATGAGTATGTAGTGACCTTCCCTATCTCCTGTATTTAGTTTTGGTTTGAAGTCTATCTTGGTAGATATTATAATGATTACACTAGCTTGCTTCTTAGGCCCATTTGCTTGGAGAATCTTTTTCCAACTCTTTACCCTGAGGTGATGTTTACCCTTGATGGTGAGGTGTGTTTTTTGGATGCAGCAGAAGGATGGATCCTGTTTTTGCTTTCATTCGATTACTCTGTGAATTTTTATTGGAGATTGAGACCATTGATATTTAGAGATATCAAGGACCAACAATTGTTGATCTTCTTTTTATCTTCTTGCTGGTGGTAGTACTGGGGTGTGTGTGTGTTGTGTTCCTTCTTTTGACTTTGCTGGTTTGAGATTAATTATTCTCTGTGTTGCCATGGTCATATTTAACCTCCTTAGGTTGGAAACTTTTTTCTAGCACTGTCTGTAGGCCTGGATTTGCAGATAAATATTGTTTAACCTTGGCTTTATCATGGAATATCTTATTTTCTCCATCTGTGGTGATTGAAATTTCTGCTGGGCATAGTAGTCTGGGATGACATCTGTGGTCTCTTAGAGCCTGTAGCACATCCATCCAGGCCCTTCTGGCTTTTAAGAGTCTCCACTGAGAAGTCAGGGTCATTCCCCTTTTCTTAACATTGTCTTTGGAAGAACCAGTACTCTTAATTTGATTTTTTTTTTATATGTGTGTGTGTGTGTGTGTGTGTGTGTGTATTTTGGGTTCATGTGTTTCTGTGCAATACACATATGCCTAGTGCTTGGGAAGGCCAGAAGAGAACATCATATCCCTTGGAACTAGAGTTAGGGATGATGGTGACCTGCCATGTAGGTGCTGAGAATTGCACCTGGATCTTCTGAAAGAAGAGCCAATGCTCCTAACCACTGACTTAATTTTGCTGAAGATCAATTTACCATTTTTCTTTCCATGTCATATTTATGAAATCTTTACGGTCACAATTCTCCCTTTTATTTCTAGAGTGGTATTAGGAATTCAACAGGATTGAACAAAACATATAGTGCCAATCTATTTCCAGGCACCTACCTATGCACATACATCCTTCCCATCAGCATCCCTGTTGTAACACTGCACGTTTTTATCTTTTAATCCCGTACTTGTTACTATAGCTCACTCTTGTTTGTGTTCTGTAGGTTTTAACATGTGTAGGTCTCTGCCACCATTGTCTTACACAGAATAGCCTTATTCCCCGCCTCCTCTGTGCTCTGCCTGTTTATCCTTCCTGCTCTCTACCCTTTGACAACTACTGATCAGTTTACTCTCCCAGGGTTCTTCAAGAACCAGCTTGTCATGAATATAGGTTTTCACATCCTTAAGGTAATGCCAGCACCTGGCATCGCTGGTTTGCGTGCTAAGAGTTGGTTTTTATAAGCTGCCTCTACATAGTCTTCCAGTGTACTTATACCAGTTTTCTCCAGTTCCAGCCGCAATGGGTTGCTGCTGTGCTGGCAGAACTTGAGATTGTTGCTGCTTTGAATTTCAGCCACTTCAATAGATTAAAGTGCTATCTCATTGTTAATTCACATTTGGCTAATTATTTGCTATACTGACTATCTTATTGTCAATCTGTGTATCTTTATCAGTGAGATATACATTCAGGTCTTTTACCTCGTTCTTTTTGTTGTTCTATTTTGTACATTCCTCACTATATAGTCCTGGCTATCCAGGAACTTTTTATATAGACCATACTGGCCTTGAACTCAGAGATCTGCTTTCCTCTGCCTCCCAAGTGCTGAGATTTAAGGTATATGCCGCCCCACCAGCCCTATAGTTCTAAGTCTTAAGATTCACATATTACTGTCTCATAGTTTTATAGTTTCATAGTTTATATTTAAGTCTATACATTTTGAGTTAATTTTTGCAAAAGCTGTAAGGTCTATACCTAGCTACTTAGGTTTCTTGTTTTACATGCAGATGTTCAGTTGCTCCAACAAGACTTACTGAAAAGACTGTTCTTTGTTTCATTGTATTATCTTTGATGCTTTACCAAAACTCAATAGATTTATATGGGCTTTCTGTTCTCTTCCTTTGGCCTAGACTAGTTTTGCATTGATATCTCCCCCTCCCTCCCTCCTTCCCTCGCTTCCCCCCCCCCCCCCCTTTCCCCCCCCCCCCCCCAGACAGGATCTCTCTTTGTAGGCCTGGCTAGCCTGGAACTCTGTATGTCAGTGTGGTTCTCAACTTTCCTAATGCTGTGGCCCTTTAATACAGTTCCTCATGCTATCCAACCATAAAATTATTTTGTTGCTACTTCATAACTATAATTTTGCTACTGTTAAGAATTGTAATTTAAATACCTGATAAGCCGGCTATCTGATAAGTGACCCCCAAAGGGTTTACAGCCCCCAGGTTGAGAACCACTGCTCTGTGTAGACCAGGCTGGCTTCTAACTCTTCTTTCCACTGCTGGGATTACAGGCGCACGCACTGTCATGCTCATTTTGCATTCTCCACTGGTCTTTCACTCTCTTCCTTTTCCTGCCTTATGACAATAGCTAGAATGTCTCGTGTAGTGTTAAAAGGCAGTGATGGTAAGGGACAGTGTTGGTTTGTTCCTGGTCTTGTCAAGCAACGCTTCAAGCCTCTCCATTGTCTCCATGTTACTTGTAGGGCTTTGGTTTTTAAGATGGTCTTTGTCAAACCAAGGAACATCTTCCTGTTTCAAGTTTTCTAGGAGATGTTTTGTTGTTGTTTTAAATAATGAATGGCTGTTGGATTGAAAACTGCTGTTGCTATATCTATTGATATGCTCATGTGATCTTTGTTTCTGCAGTGAAGTGTTGATGTGATTGATACATTAACTGATTTTTGAATGTTGAATCATCCTCCAATATGTGAGATAAATCTCTCTTTGAGATGATATAAAATTATTTTTTGTACATTGTTTGACTTTATGTGTCAGTATTTTGTTGAGACTTTTAGCATCTTTCTTTATAAGAGATGATAACCTATACTTTTCCTGTATGACTTTGTCTGATTTTTATAGGAAATAAGGCTGACCTTAGCATTAGCTAAGAGGCATCCTTTCTGCCTTCGTCTTTTGGAAAGGCTGTAGAGGATTTACACAAGTGCTTTTTAAATGTTTAGTAAGATGCACCGTTTGATCCTAGAACTTCCTGTTTGGGAATTTTGTTAATTTGTAATATAAAACTGTTAGTAGGTATTGGTCATGCAGACTGTCTCTATTCTTGAACATTTTGGTAGACCGTATCTTTAAAGGTTCGCTTTATTTAGGTTATCAAATCCGTGGGTGTAGAGTTGTCCATGATCCCTCCGTACTGTTCTTTTATAGCCAGCCGTATGGTACTCCCCCTCCCCCCTTCTTCTTAGTTATTCTGCTTAGAGGTTTAACAATTTCATTACTTTTCCCCCTAAGATCCAGCTTCTGGTTTTACTTTTTCTCTTTTGACTTTATGTTTCCAATTTTACTAATTTCTATACTGATTTATATTTATGCTTTAGTATGGTGTAGCTTACTTTTTGGTTTTCTAACATGGAAGCTTAGATTATTTTTCCTCCTAGCTGTGTTCAGTCAGTATCTTGTGTCCTTCTTAGTATTGCTTGTACTATCCTGCAAGTTTTTATAAGTTGTGCTTTCATTTCCATTTAGTTTGAATGATTTTTTTTTAATTTCTCTTGAGACTTAGTCATTGAATCATGTACTTTAGAATATGCTTTCTTTCACAGTAACTCAATACTGCTTAATGGGCAGTGCTTATGGTACCGTTCTCTGTTGTTTCTTAGATTTCTGCTTCTCTGCTTCTCTGTCTGTTCAGTTATAGTAAAACCTTTGCATGTTAGTCATGCAATTGTTCCAAATCCTGTTGGATAATTTCAGTATCTCTGCCAAACAAGAATCTCAATCTGGCGATTGTTTCGTCCTTCAGATTGTGGTTCTGTGGTTTTGTCCCTTCAGATTGTGGTTCTGCCTTGTGCCATGCCTTGGAAGTTTCTTATGAAATGTTAACACAAAAAAAGAAAGGCCCTTTGTCTTGTGGAGGTGAGTTGTGGCAGTAGCTGGCTCATTCTGAAGCCGTCTACTGAACAGTGTCTCATGCCTCTGTCCTTTACATTTGTTTTTTTTTTGTTTTGTTTTTGTTTTGTTTTTTTGGTTTTTGGTTTTTGGTTTTTCAAGACAGGGTTTCTCTGTGTAGCCTTGGCTATCCTGGAACTCACTCTGTAGACCAGGCTGGCCTTGAACTCAGAAATCCGCCTGCCTCTGCCTCCTAAGTGCTGGGATTAAAGGCGTGGGTCACCACTGCCTGGCCCACCTCTGTCCTTTTCAAATGCTCAATTTGGGGTCTTTTCTTTTCCTATTTTCACACCATCAGGTGCTATGGGATTAGGGACGGAGGCTGGAATCAGATATTTTCCCTCCCAGGTAGATTAGAGGTAGCTGCAGCCACAGTCTTTAAGACTATGACTGGCCCTCTTCACCTGACCCCATCTCCCACCATTGGAGCTGTAATTCTACAGTTCCCGTAGGCCCTTGTGCGCACTGTGCCCCTAGCTGCTCTTTGCTCACCTTCCCTTGGAGCTGCCTGTCCCACAGCTTCTCTAGGCCCTTGTGGCTTTTCTGTGGAGCTTCCTTAGGCCCTGCTGGGCTATTGAGACCCTTCCTGTCCTGAAGCCATCCCATCATTCCCAGAGCTGCAACTCTGCAGCTTCCTTGGGTCCTACTGGGCTCCTGCAACTCTTTCTGCCCTGACGCAATCCTGTCCTCCTCCTTTCCACCCCCACAGCTGTAACTCTGCAGCTTCCTTGGGTCCCTGGCAATTTCGACCTTTTTTACTACTCTTGCTTTGGAACTGCCTGTGTATTCCACAACTCCTCTAGACCCTCGTGGCTTTTGTGACTCTATTCCCAAACCATTCCTGTGAATGAGACCCTCTACAAGAGCTTGGTTCTCATTCTTGCCTTCTGGTTTCTGAGAAAGTCCTGGTACCAGGCACCCAGACTCTTTAGCTTAGCCAGCTAAGCTGACCCGGTTGACTTGTGACAATCCCCTGATCAGCTTGGTTCTGGTTTTGTCCTCCCTGAGTCTGAGGGTGCCCTTGACTACAGGCTACAGTGGCATTATCCTTTTCCTTTCTCATCCATGGGAACGGTACCTTTCCTACCCTCTCATTCCCTTGGGATGCTTCTTAGAAAACCTCCAATCTGTATATCTAAAACTCAACCTGAAGGGCCCTAAATTGCCTGTCCAGTCAAATTTGGCCTTAATACCCCTTAGATAACCAATGCAAATGGCTGCCTAACAGCATCCTTGATCATAATATTAATTGGGATTTTTACAAATACTGCCGGTGATCTGGGAAATGGAATGGCTCTGTAAGTTTGTTGTAAAATGGGAGCCAGAAGGTCAACCTGGGGGCGTGGGGGTGGGGAGCAAAGGAGTAGGCCAGCTGTAGCACTCCTCACTGGCTGGTGAATTCTCAGCTCCCTCCTGCAGTGTCCTGTCTATACTCAGGCAGATCTCACAATTTTCCTGTCTCCAAGCTTCTTTGTTCTCCTCTTACTGGATTCAGTTTTACAAGATTTCAGCTGTCTCTCAGGTATGAGTGGCATTAGACTGTTTTATGCTGTCCTACTTTAGTTAAAAGCTGGCTCTAGAGTTGGGGTATGGCTCCCCCTCCTCTAGACCCAAGCATGCTTATTTAAAGGTTCCCCCAAATCTCTGTCCCATATCATGCGAGCCACCTGACTGTGTTACAGAGAAAGGAGAGAAAAGGAAAACAGAGGGACAGACTATTCACAATAGCGACCATTGCTGCTCATCTCTACTTTTGAGGCTTAGGTTTAATTTTCCAAGCTTGCTAAGGTATAGGATTAAAACCCTGTAAAATCTCTAACAAAGGTGTTACCACATAGGAAATCTTAAAGGAAACATGCGCTTGTTACCATCTTAGCCACTGTACCCCCATCAGGATGGAGGTAACCACATGGCTGACAGCCATCTTTTCTAGGGTTTGAAAGGATGGGCTTTGCCATGTGACCACACTCCCATCCAGATTAAAACTGGCATCAGCCAATCAAGGAAAAATCAGCTCCTCCTAGCTGTGAGGCCCAAACCAGATAATAATTCCACTATTTTTAATCACACTAACAAACCACAACCCAGAGTATCTTCCCTTCTCTTCAGCCTTTCTGGTTTCTCTTTCTCCCTCCTCCGAGACAGGCTGCAGTAGTTCCCTTCACCCCTTAGATCTAGCCAGTATGCTTTCCTCTCCATGATCCCCTCAGAGATCAGTTCTCTGTCCTAGACCTCAAGGAGGCCTGTTGCAGGGAATATTTAAAAAAATACAATTCATTCTATCCAGCAGGCCCTGGCAGGCCCTCCTGTTCTCATTTCGTGGAGACTCTCTGACTCAGAGCTCTGAAATCTCTCCACCCAGCTCGCTAAGTTCCCACTGGTGGGTTGCTACCATGCCAACCCCACACTTCAAAATGCCCACAGCCTTTTGGGGTGCACTTCTTGCAAACCCATGCTTTGCTGTCGTACCTTTCTGGAACCCAGTTGAGCCGCTGCATGAAGGAAAACACAACACAAACTTAGTTCAAAATCAGTGGTAACTCAGTTGCTGTGCACAACTAAAATCCTAATCTTGTAAGCCATATTAAATCTAAATCCACTAGGATTCGCCATCTAAACGGTGGGGGAGGGGAGAGGGGGGATAGTGGCTACATCTTGTCCTCCTGCTGTCCCCGTCTAAAAAGCTTGTGTCTCTCTCCTGCCTCTCTTCTTTCTCTCTCTAACCCGGAAGTCCTGCCCAGTGATTGGTCCCTTTATTCATTCTGGGGAAGGTTCACAAGTAGTCACCTGAGTATGTGACTCATTCCTCAGACAGCCCCTCCTGGGAAAGCAGAATTAACATAAAAATACAACAACACCAGGGCCATCCATGTAGAAAAGATGCCTTTTCTATTCCTCTGGACATCCAGTCACAAAACAGCTTTGCCCTTACCTGGACTGACCAGGACACACCCATTTCTACCCAACTCACTTGGACCGTCCTACACCAGGGGCTCTGGGGAAGACCATATTTATTTGGTTAGGCTCTGGCCTCTGACCTACTCTCTGTCATTTCCTAAATCCAGTACTAGATGACCTTCTTCTCCTTCATAACCACTCCTGCACATTAGCCAGGCAGACACCTCTGTCCAGTCAGGGATATAGGGTCTTACCCTCGAAGGTCCACTTGTGCACCCCTCAGGTAACTTATCTGGGACAGATATAACTCTTACAAGGCCATTACCCTAGATAGATAGAACACATCTGATCCAGTCACCCACAGTCCTTACTACCAAGGACGAAATTCTATCTTTCCTAGGGTGGCTTCTTTCTTGGATTCCCTCTTACTCGCTTCTTGCTTGCCCCTTATATGAGGCGCCCCATGGCCTTCCTCATGAGCCACTCCTCGTGCCCATTACCAAGCCCTTTCATAGACTTCAGCAGGCCCTTGCTCCGTGCTCCAGCTCCACACCTCCCTGACTTAACTCGCCCCGGCTCTCTCCATGTCCCTGAAATGGAGGGATATGCTCTCAGAATCTGAGGTCACCAGCTGGGACATTCCTTCCTCCCCTCCCAAATTAGACCACACTATACAAGGATGGGCACTTTGTCTGCAAGCTCTGGGTTAGTCACTCACTACAGGCTTCTCTTTTCATCACCCATACCATCTCCTGACATACAAGGGTCTCCAACTCTGCCCCTTCCAGAGTTCTCTCCCTTCGAGTAGCATTAGTAAAGGATGCTACACTTACCTTCCAGCCATGTCCACGACTCAGCATTTCAAACTGACTCAAGTTACTGTCTTGACTCCCTTAGAGTATACACATCATTTGTTTCTGCTGGCTTCTGCCACCTGTCATACTCGGTTCCAAATCCTAGAGTCTGCCTTTCCAGCAGCTTCTTCCCCCTACCTGCTCTAACCATTCGTTTCTCCTGTCTACCCAGTATAGAGCCTCTCCCTGGCTCCTGGAGCCTACTCCAGAGCCTCTCCATGTGGGCAACTTTCTAGTTACTAAAACACTTTCTCCTCTGTCTATTGGGACCCTCCCTGTTTCCTTTCCTTCTCCCTCTAGGAGCTGTCTGATAAGCCCCAGTGCTTCCTTACACCGTTCTGGGCCTCTGTGACCTCTGTCTCATGTCTCTCAGCTCTGTCCTGGAAGTCTCACAGCTTCCTGTTGCTTTCCTAGACTTCTTTGTCTCTCAGCTCCCAGTTAGATGCAGACCTTTCTCTCTTGCTCCACAGACTCATGTTTTTTTAGTCTCACTGTTCCCACAGGCAGCTTGGCCACAGTACAGTTCAAATGGCTGAAATGGGCATGCTTGATTTTCAATGATGGCAGCTTCTGTCACTGCACCAACAAATGATCCAAAAAAATCCTTATTCTGATTAACGACCCATGTTACCCCAGATGGGAGATCGGGGTCACTGGAAAAATTGACTATAGCACTTACCACAGCTGCCCAGGTGGGACACGGTAAAAGAAGTGGTCCAGAGGTCCTAGAAGTACTCACAACCCTAGTATCACCCCCTTTAGAGGATACTGACCCCACTTCCCCGACATACCATCTTGTGAGTCCTTAACCTCTGCATATCAGCTAGATTTACTGACAGTAGAGAAGGGTAGGCTTTGTCTCTTTCTTTGAGAGGAATGCCACTTTTCTGTTAAGCAATGGGGTATGATTAAAGATAAAATCCAACACTCACGACAGACAGATCTCCAAAAACATAAGAACCAGCTCCATGCCTCTGGCCTGTGATCATTGACGGTCCAGTATGAATTAGATACTACCCTTTCTAACCCCCTTCTCCTTTTCTTTTCTTTGTTTAGACAAATCTTTTTTTTAAAAAAGATTTTATGTATTTTATGTATATGAGTACACTATCACTGTCTTCAGGCACACCAGAAGAGGGCATCAGATCTCATTGCAGATGGTTGTGAGCCACCATTGGTTGCTGGGAATTGAACTCAGGACCTCTGGAAGAGCAGTCAGTGCTCTTAACCGCTGAGCCATCTCTCCAGCACCTCTCCTTTTCTTAATCCTGCTAATTATACTCTGCCTTATAAACGTCTTACCTAAACTCCAAAAACAAAAAGATTTCTAATCAGACCTTTGACCAGTTGTAATTACAAGATTACTGACCCCTAACTACAGAGCCACACCCACTTACATCCTGAGATCGATGATCAATCAAACTTTCCCCAAGGACCTTGACACACTGGATTCGCAGGAAGCAATCTGAGAATAATGCTGCCCCTTTCCAACCAGGACATTTCCTCAGCCTGCAGCTGTCACAGGAGTTGTCCATGATGACACATCTCCTTTCCTGCCTCAGCCTACTGCTATCATAAGGAGTTGTCCACACCACACACCCCAGCAGCACCACAGAGATGGGGTGCCTCAGCAAAAGCCAAACTTCCCACCCTAACCCATGGGTCTGATGCAGGGAAAGGAGGGCGGGAAAAAAAACCTGCCAACCCCTAAGCAGGAAAAACCACCAATCCCTGAGCTCCTCAAGCTCAGCACTTAAAACCCCACCAATCCTCAATCTAGAACGCTGCCCTTAAACGTTCCACCCCCTGAGAAATCCTATATAAGCCTTGCCTTTTGTTCAGTTCCCTGCTGCCCACTCCCAGGAGCACAGGCAGCCATCCCTGGGTTTGCCCCTCCACACCCTGGACCCTCCAATACATCTCTTTCATGAGGTTTACTACCTGGTGTGACTCTCTTGTCAGAAGAAGCCAAGAAGAAAAGAAGCAATGAAGAGAAGACAAAAGAAGAAGCTTCCTCTCAGAGCTGTGTGGCTCCTGGGCTGCTGTGACTTAAGATGCCCTTCCTTTGGGAAACTGTTTTACCTCAGAGCTGTACTGGGCACCCATGTCTTAGGATGCCCTTCCACTGGGATACCTTTTCCTTTAGAGCTGTATGGTTTCTAGGTTGCCAAGTCCCAGGATGCCTTTCCATTCGAGCAGGAGTACCGATTGTTTACACAACGTGAATACTTCTGAGATCTTTTGACTTAGTGTCCTGATGCTGTGCATTTTGCGTGCAAATAGGAACCTTAACTATGTATTTTCCTTTGGAAAATAAGAACTAACATAGCTTCCTTGTCTCCTCAGGTCTGACAGTGACAGCTGTAAAAGACAAGGGAGAATGGAATCTAGAGGCTGGGGCCTTGGTGCTTGCAGATGCTGGTCTCTGCTGTATTGACGAATTTAACAGCCTCAAAGAACATGACAGGACCAGCATCCATGAAGCAATGGAGCAACAAACCATAAGTGTTGCGAAGGCTGGGTAAGCATTTCTCTTCTGTAAAGCCTATGGAAGTGGGGAGATTATTCCGTATAAATCCAGAGAAAATGGGAACCTTGTTGGAATACTCAGGGATTATCAACCATCTTCAAGTTCAAGGTTTACTTATTAGAATATAGACGTGCATAAAGAAATGAAAGTGAATTGTTTTGAAAAAGAAAGATTGAAAATAAAGTATAAAAGTAGACTGCCTTAATCACTTTTATATTTCTGTGAAGAGACACCAGCATTTAACTGGGGGCTTGCTTACAACTTCAGAGGCTACAACCACGTCTCCAAAAGGAAATAGTTGGAAGAATAATTTTCAGGTTGAATTTCTTAGTCTGCCATGGCAGGGAACCTGATGCCAGGTGGGCATGGCGTTGGAGAAGTAGCCAAGATCCTCCGGCAGCAGGCAGAGAAGGAGTGCAGGACTGGGCCTGGAGTGGGCTTTTGAAACCTCAAAACTCGGCCCCAGTAACACACCTCCTCCATCAAAGCCACGCCTCCTGGTCCTTCCTATCAGCTGGCTTATGTGGTCGTCCTCATTCAAATCACCAATGACTTAGCTCATTCAGGGCAATTTATGGTGCTCTTTCAACACAGGACTCTACTTTTTTTTTTTTTTTTATAAAAGTTGTGTGTGTCCTCAGGGCGTCTTAAGAATGGGAACTTTGAAAGATTAATGGAGTACAATAGAGGTAAATTTAGTGGAGTGTCTTCTAAGATTATACCTGGAAACCATAAAGCATTAGAAGACCAGAGAGACAGGCTTCCTTTTACTGGTCAATAGGAAATAGTATTATGATGTAAATTCCTCTGAAAGCGATCTCTAGACTCCACACTGTTCCAGGCAGAATTCTAATCACTTGATAAGCTGATTAAATTTTACAAAGAAAGGCACGGAAGCTAGACTTACCAAAACAAGTTTGAAAAGGGATAAACATGAAGACCCTTCTGACCGAGCTATACCTTTCCTGGGTGTATGCGGAAACGGCTCATGTACAGTGGAGACAGTTATACAGCATATTTATTGCTGCACTACTCAGTCTTTGAAGATGGAAGTCTATCAATAGATGGATGAAGAACACTACATATACACAGTGGAATTTTATTTAGCCATAATGAAAAATAAATTATAACATTTACAGGAAAACGAATAGAACTGGAAATAATTATGTTTAGCAAAATAAGCCAGACTCAGGGATAAATACCACATGTTTTTACTCGTGAGGGAAGGGAAGAAGAAATCTTGCCAGAGTAGAAAGGAAGGGAAGAAAGAGGAATAGAAGATATGTGACATGAAAGCAGATGGAGGACACAGGCCAGCAGGAGGGAGGGGCGTGGCAGGAGGGGCGTGGCAGGAGGGGCGTGGCGTGGCCATAAGGGAAGGAGACCTATCAAAGTGTAATTGTTGCATATATTTGAAAATAATGAAACCCATGATTTGGTATAACTAACTTAAAACTAATTTTAAAAGAAATTTATGTAAATGAAATAAAAATGCTCAAACACTTTGATATGTATATGCAGAAAAGGACCTGTACAAACATGGTTTTTAGCAGCGTTATTTCTAATCCCTCTGAACTGCAAACAACTCGGGCTCATTACCAGATAGTGGATAAACTGTGATACCTATGTAGAATGAAGTACTACTAGCCACATGCAGGAACAGACTAGCAGACTGTAGGTACGTGAACCAACATGAATAAAAGCTTATTCACAGTGAAAGATGCCAAGATATGATCCCATCCACATGTGTAAAATGCTAGACAAGGCCAACTAAGACGAGAGCAGGTCAGTGTGTACAGTAATTCTTACTTGTCAAACCACGGAAATCCAAATCTGCGTCTCCAAATCACTCTGTCAGATCTCTGAACACTTGCTCTTCCTGAATGGTGACCACGTGTGAATGTAGCTCGCAGCATCTCTTTGGCCTTTGTTAGTAAACCCACCTAAGCTACCTAAGAGACTGAAGGAAGAAGGCATGGCTAGATGCTGGGAGACTTACCCACGGTTACTTTGTTATAAGGGAAACCATATCCCCAAAAGGAAATAGTTGGAAGAATAATTTGCAGGTTGGATTTCTTGTCTGTGTAGAAGAAAAAGACTCATCTAAGAGGATTAGAACCTTTTGTTGCTACTTGTGGGCAGTTTTTAAATTGTTTCTTCTGTAATCCACCTACCAGATACAGAATATGTATTACACTGTTTACCTGAGAAGCAACTTGAATATCGTGATTTAATGAGTAGTTCCCTGCCGCTGTGGTAACAGTTAGTACACAGAACATCTGTATTACGGTTTAAAGATGAAGTCCTTCGTGTCTGTCTGCTTTGTCTTGATGTCTATCCAGTGTAATACTTCCTTGAGAGGAGGCACTCACCACAACTCGTATTTCAGTGATCTGGCCTCTTTGCTCTTATTTAAGAATTTTTGCTTTGCAAAATAATTTAGCATATTTTATTTAAAGATCTTATAGGACTAGAGCGATGGCTAAGTGGTTAAGGACATTCTCTCCTCTTTGGTGTGGTGGCTTATGACTGCCTGCAGTTCCAGTCCTGGGTGTCTCAAGCTCTTTACTGACCTCCATCAGGTACACAGGTGATGCACAGACAGACATGCAGGCAAAACATCATATAGTTAAAACAATAACTTAAAAGTGTAAACATTGTTGTGATTTACTGCATTCAAGGTTGATAGGATCAGTGTTCTCTCAGTCTTACTAAACTGGCTCTTAGTCACTTGCTGTCGTGTATTGATATTGTTGGCATTCTCCCCCCCCCCAACCATTGCTGGATTCATAAAGACATTTATACTATTTTATTGTTAGCATGAATTTTAAAAGACTCAATTCCTAACATTGCATAGTATGCAATTACATAAATTTTGTATATTAGATTTCTGCACATTGAAAAGGATTCTTTTTCTTTATGAACTTAGTGAAAATATTTATAATCACATTATGATAACAGAGCTGGAATTACTGTGCTCTGTGAATTTAGTAAAGTGGTGCAGTCTGTTTTGTCGATTGGATGGATCCATATGTTGACAAGCATCCAAGAGGTAACTGGTTTTGACTCCGAGCATTGTGTATATAGTGAGTGCCTGAAATTTTCAGTTGGGCTTAACATTTCCCATACCTTAAAATTTTACATTTTATTTAAAAACAGAACAGTTATAGAGAATGGCTTTAATCTCTTCAACCTTGAACTATTAAATTTCACATTTTCCATACAGAGAAATAACTCGAACGTAAAATTTGCAAGAATAGCAGATGCTTCCAGGAAGCCAAACACCTTTCCTCCCGAGTGATTCTTCCCTTTCAATTTTCTGCAAAATCAAGCAACCAGTATTCAACACGGACAGCAGCAGTGGACGGCAGCCCTTGTTTAAAATAGAGCACATTTGAATTGTAGATATAATCTAGAAAAGTCAAACTGGTTATTGTACCTAGGACAAGTTCCTGGCTCAAAGACAATGAGTGGCAGTGGCAGCCTAATCTACTGTGGTTTTGACTTTGTGGGACGGGCTTGACTTCTTTTGGTCTCTGTAATTCTCCATGCAGTGAATGTCAAGGCCTTTCTTTTATTATTTAGTATTTTTTTGTGTGTGACTCTAATATAATTATGTTATTTCCCTCTTCCCTTTCTTCCCTGCAACCCACTCATGTACACACACACACACACAGAGAGAGAGAGAGAGAGAGAGAGAGAGAGAGAGAGAGAGCCCTAAATACATAAATACAATCTACTTAATCTGTCCTTGTAGGTGAACGTTCTCAGAGCTGAGCATGTGATTTTGGATAGCTCGCTGCTGTGCTCCTGCTCCCAGCGTTCCTTAGTTGCCCACGGTTCTTTTCAAGGCTTGAAACCTTGGGAGCTTTTCCCTTTTCATGTTGGCATGTCTACTGGTGTCATGCTTGGACAAGTCATGTTTAGGCAGCCATGTTGGTGTAGCTGCTTCTGACACCAAGATTGTCCTAACTTAAAGTATGCATATGTCACTTCTGACTCAGTGCCTGCCTTCCGTCAATAGACAGAAGCTATAGCTACTGAAATATAGTATTTTATTACTAAAATACTATATTTTATATTTTATGCACATACCAGAAACTTTGCATCTCAAGCAACTTTAAGTGTGTAGCTTAGATGTGCTATAAGTGCCTTTACATTGCTGTCCATGTCTTTGACATCTAGCCTGTATGCTCTTGGCCTAGGTGGGAAAATACTTAATGACTCTCCAGAATTATTTTAAGTATGCATCTAAAGGTATTTATACTATTCTCTATATTCTGCACTCAGTTGAGTCTCTAAAATAGCTTCATAATAATTTTATCAACATCATTGTCTTATAAAGAAAGATGATACTCAGGCTTTCTTTGAAGTTCTTTTGTGCCTAAACTCAGTTCTGCCAAGGTTATATATTGCTGGGGTTTAGAAAGGCAGGTTTGCAGTTGCTCAGACAATCCTTGGAAGGATTTGCTCCATTTAGAGGCTTCAGATTCTTCCATCCAGTTCAGCTGGCTCCGGCTCCATTGTTTCTAGGCCTGTGCTGGGCATGCCTAGAAACATGGCCATAGCATTGCCTAGGCCAGCCTGACAAAAGGCACTGCAGAGCAGAGCTGGTAACCGCATGGCACTCGAGGAGAGTGGGCCATGGAAGGGGCTCAGGAAAAGTCATTACCCATAGAACTTGCCCCCAGGAACCCGCTGCCTCTGACTAGGTCTGCTTCTTGTATCCTGTTGTCTACCATTGTGTGAACCTTTCATTCCTGAGGGCTCTACTCCAGAGTGGGCTACACAGTTGGGTGAGCTGGTTTCCAGTGTTTATTTTCTATGTGCATGTACAGTGACGTTCATAGTATTTGCTCTTTCTTAGTTTTAGTTTTTTGGGGTTTGTTTCATGGATTTGTTTCTTTGATTATCTGTAATGTGTTGGGAGAATAATGTTGAGGTCTCATTAAATACAAAAGTTGATATTATTCCATAGGAACATGGAAATCAATACTTAATTTTTTCATAATTATTCTTTTTACTGTTTGTGCTATATAATCAACTCTGGCTACCTATTTTAACATATCATCCGTGCCTTTTCTGAACTATAAGTAGAAAAATAATTAGAAATAATTGTACTTTGAAATGCCCAAATGTAAAAATGCTATCAGACTTCTGATCCCACACCCATACATGCAACCCTCATTAAACTCAGTAGCTCATAAAAAATAAAAATAAATTGAAAAGATGTGAAAATAGAACTTGTTGCAAAGGAGTTTAGAGGGAAGAAAGGGGTAATGAGGTGAATTTGATCAATATACATTATGTATAAATACAAAATATATTTGTTTTTTTGAGACAGGGTCTCTCTGTAGAGGCCTGGATGTCCTGGAACTCTCTCTGTAGACCAGGCTGGCCTTCAAATCACAGATATCTGCCCACCTCTGTGTTCTGAGTGCTAGGACCAAAGGGGTGTGCCACCACTGCCCTCCAGTATCAAAGGATAGGAAGTTTAGAGAAGGGTACTCACAGGACAGAAGAGAGCTCCAAGCCGCTGCAGCTACCTACAAGTTGGGTAGATTAGCTGTAGGGTTGTGAAACTCTTTACATTTAGAGAAGGAAAAAAAAAATGTATGCATGAATTCAAGTATCTAGTGAGGTTTCTTAGGAGATAGCCTTTAACCTGCCACCTACGAGGCATAATAAACTATGGGCTAACCTACAAATTGAACCAAAGCTTATTCGGCTGTTGGCTGGTTTCCTGTAGAATGTGTACATAAAATGTGCTTTTACATTGTACACTGAGATAAAGAACATGACGTATTCTAGACAGAGCAAGTTCAGAAGTCAACATCAAAAGTCCTTATTTTTTGTGACTACAGAGTGCAGTGGGCATATTCAGATTTACTAGAATAATGAGGAGTAGAGTGTCCAGAGCTAGCCTGGCTCTATTGAGGTTCCAACTCTACTGTTTGGTATTTGGGCATATGTTTGGTCATGTTTCTGTTGCTGTGATAAAACACTATGAACAAAAGCAACCTGAGAGAACCCTTTGTCAGTTTGCAATTGACTACAGTTTACAATTACTCTGAGTAAAGGAGAGTGGAGCTGGAACTCAAGGCAGGAACTGAAGCAGAGGCCATGGGACACTGACTTGTTCCTCGTGGCTTGCTCAGTCTGCTTTCTTATAAATCCCAGGACCACATGCCCAGGAGTGCTACCTCCCACAGAGGGCTGGGCCCCACCACATCAATCACTAATCAAGAAAATCATCATTAATCAGTAGGCCAATCTGGTGGGGGCATTTTGTCAATTGAGGTTCCTTGTTTTCAAATGATTCTAGCTTGTGTCAAGTTGACAGAAAACCAAACTGGAAGCACATATTTTTCTAACACTAAACTGCCATTCTGTATCAGGGTTTGGGGCAGGAGTTTGTTAAAGTAAATATAAAATAGCCGCTGAATAACCCATTGTCACCATAGCCCCAAAGTTCATTCACTCCCAGTGTATCCTGTCAGTATCTTTAGTAGCTGAGCTTTCCTTCATGGAGCCACTTTGGATACCTTCAAGAGAGGTCCATAGCTGCTGTCATTCTGATAAAAAACATTATGTCAGAATAGTCCAGGGCCCCTAAGCAGTTTGTGACTTGGCATTTCTTGGGTCTGATGGTAGTCTCTCATCTGGTCCACTCTTCCTCAGAAGCAGTTAAAATGGAAAAGACTGGTATTATGAGCATGGTGCATGTATTGTAGACAAAAGATCACTTAAGGAATACACCAAGAATGGGTCATAAGGCGACTTCTGGTTAGCTGAAGTAGGCAAATAGAATGGTCTGATGAATTCTTCTCCACAGGACTTCAGTGGCTCTAAGGACACAGTTATGTCTAGCTAGTGGTTTCTAGCAGGAGATTCTCCAACCTCTCCCGAAAACAATAGGTACTTCCAAACTGTGATTATATTATTTATATCTTCTTTGTAGTTTCTAACAACACCACAAGGTGCTTTTGAGGTAGCGGCTAAGTATGGCCCAGTGACTCGTGTTTCTCTGCTATCTACTTGGTAGTTTTGAGCCAGTGGCTACTCCCGTCAGCTTCACAGTAACTCATGTGTTCATTCTTCGTACTTCTCACTCTGCATCACTGAATTGCTTAGGAGGAAGGTGGGTTTGTTCCAACAGTAGCTCATCTAATAGGTTGGGTTAACAGCTTTTTAGAATCTTAAATTCATTACCTCTGACTAGAGCCCTGCTAACCTTCCTGATGCAAAACGTCAAGTAAACGCCAAACGCAAAACTCTTTAGAAAAAAATTCTAGAGATGTATGGCAAGATACACTGTTAATTAACAGCAGATACGGTTAGGTGGGAAAAGGATACATAGTCGTGAATTTTACTAAAGACTAGCGCACCGGCTCCTTTGATTAAGTCTTCAGGGAACCCTTTTCTTTATTTTGGGTTCCAGCACTTTGGAGTGTGGTCCCATAGAGTGAGAGTGCTTTCTCCAGCCGTCATTCATGTATTCTGGCCCGTCTCTCCACATCGCAGGTCTTTCGTTGAGACAATTGGTATCTTTGTTACATTATCATTTTCAAGCTCTTGACACCTGGCTTTGCTTTCTCCCTTTCTCATCTCCCACGTGACTAAGTTGTTTATTAAGAAGGTATTTTGATTTGGATTATGATCTCCCTTAAGGATGATAATGTAGACTACTCAGTTAGGATATATCCTGCCTACAGGGAAATTTCTCAGATTTTTTTTTTTTTAAACATTTCACTTCATACTGCTAAAAGGTAATAATTCTTTTCAAAAATAGAACTATAAACTTAATTACTTCATTTATCTATGCTCATTTCCACTGAAAAGGAACAAAAGTGATTTCTTCAATGTAAAGGTTTACTACAATCAGAATATAAACAAAGATAAAAAAAATATTCAAGATGCCTAGAGTTTACAAAAATGTAAATCCTGTCAGTAACCAAATAGAAGCTTCTCAGTAGATGTTGAAGACCAACAGTTTCATTCCTTGCTCGTGTTGCCTAACCCTAGAATCTTTGGGTGAGGCATTACCATATGGCCACGTTACCCATACTAACTAACCTCAAGCTCCTGGGCCTGAGGCAGGCATGTAGTACTGTTCTGGCCTTGGAATATGTTGCGTGTGAGGACATGGTGTGCATGCATCCCTGTGTTGTAACACCATCAGTGTCCTTACTTTGCACAGCATGATAGAATTTCTTTTGTGTCCCTGTCACTCTACTGGGGTTCCTGCCTGGCTAGAGAAGGTGGCTTCTTCAGGTTCCATATCCTCAATGTTGTGAGTCACAGCTAAGGGCACTGCCCATTGATGATCTCAGGTCTCTGTCTCATCCTGGAGATGCCCACCACCTCCTCACCCCTGCCAGTTGCAGATTTCCGTTCATTTTCCTGGCCGTCTAGCCATCTTTCCTGTCCTTCCCCACCCCTGATCCTAAACTCCCCTTCCCCTCCCTCCATCTGCCTCTTATGACTATTTTATTCCCCCTTCTAAGTGAGATTCACGCTTCCTTGCTTGGGCCTTCCTTCTTAGTTAGCTTCTTCTTTTTTTTTTTTTGGTTTTTCGAGGCAGGGTTTCTCTGTGTAGCCCTGGCCATCCTGGAACTCACTCTGTAGACCAGGCTGGCCTCCAACTCAGAAATCCACCTGCCTCTGCCTCCCAAGTGCTGGGATTAAAGGCGTGCGCCACCACTGCCCAGCCTTAGTTAGCTTCTTAACCTTCCTTTCTTATGATAAGTGTAGCTTTCCCCAGGATGACCAGTGTGCTTATGGGGTTAGGAGGAGCCACTGTTAGGGAAGTAATAAGACTGCATTTCAAGCTCTCAACATCTGCCAGTTTGGCACATAAATCATAAAAGGTGGACCATCCAGTTGTTGGCTCTTCCAAGTTTTAAAGGGGGCTGAGATTTTGGTAAAAGTGACTTGTCTGTCTTTGTTTTATTCAGTGAGTGGCTTTTTGGGCCATTTGCCACAAGTAAAATTTTTTCAAACATTTTCAGCCTCAGGGAATGAAGTAATTGCTAGAGACACCTGGAAATAGAATGGAAATGAACAAATGTAGCGCAGATTGGCTGATGTCACAGGACTGTGACTTCTGAGAGGCAGGTAGGTATCCCACTCTAAAAATGGTTATCAAGTACAGAGCTCACATTCACAGATTAAAAATATCACACTTCTGCTATTAGTAAATGTGGCACTTTTTTTTTAGGGTTAATTAGCTTTAAACTGATATCTAAATTAAGCCATAATCTGCCAGGGGCTAGCTCTGGTGGTTCTTCCTTCTTGCTCTTGGTTCTTCTTGAGGCAGCGGAGGGGGAAGAGTGTTGACGGGGTCAAGACTTATTCTTACAAGATATTTAGGGTTGATTTATAGTAATAAAACATTTACCTGCCTTAAGTCTAAGTCACTTAGTTAGCTTCAGTAGCTAACCTGCCTGTCTTCCATCTAAATCACTGTTCTGCAGTAGCTGACCTGCCTGTCTGAGTACTCTGTGGTGAGAAACTGTTTAGCACCTCCTCATGAAATAGCAGGGGATAAGTGAAAAGAGGGCTGGAGAGATGGCTCAGTGGTTAAGAGCACTGGCTGCTATTCCAGAGGTCCCGAGTTCAATTCCCAGCAACCACATGGTGGCTCGCAACCATCTGTGATGTGATTCAATGCCCTCTTCTGGTGTGTCTGAAAACAGCAACAGTATACTCATGTACATAAAATAAATAAATCCTTTTTTAAATGATTTGTTGCTGGTGCTTCTTTCTCTGGTGAGTCGGCCAGAAACCTCTCTGGATAAACTGGTTAACTCTCTGTGAACCAGAAAGGAAGGAAAGGAAAAGAATTAAGATGCTGTGTACAGGCAAATATGCACAGACACATATACATTCAAACATTCATACACCCACACACTGGCCGGGACCGACCGTCTGTCACAATCAACTCCACGAGTATTCATGCATGCTTACTCATACACTGTTGCAGGAAATACACACACACACACACACACACACACACACA